>JAJIYU010006149.1:0-21095 GCA_030144865.1 Tinospora cordifolia | reverse complement strand
TATATATATATATATATATATATATATCTCTTCTTGAAGGTGGTCCCTTTGGGCATGGATGAAAGTAGTGCAGCATCACTTGGGTGGGGAAGTTTTGTTTCTTTTGTTGTATATATCATAGGAGGAGAGAAGGTCTCAATACTTCCTAAAGTTGCTCTGCAATGAAACAGAAAGATCAGTATTGTGAGAATTTGGATATATCTCTTCTATTTTCTTTTTTCCTTTTTTTTTTTCTTTTTGTATAATAAGCAGACGAGTGAGCCATACAAAGAACCTGAGCTTCATGTTGGTTCACATTGCAACAGTCAATTCCATATTACACCCAAGATCATCAGGATATATATATGCTATCTTTGCTAAATCCAAAGATAATTAAATTGTAGAAGCTTTTGGACTGAGCTTACATTTGTAGTTGTTCTCTTTGAAGAAAATAATTAAATAAATAACTCAATGACCAAAAATCCAAGACTGCAAGCCATAAAAGAGGTTGGTATGAACCGCGTTCCGTATCGGCCTAAGCGTGGGTGTCAAGTCTGGTCTGATAGGCTTCAGCTTGGGCTTCCTCATCGGCCCAATTTAGACTGGCCCAGTCCTTCAACGGGCAATTGAAATCTTTGCAACCCGTTAACTTGCCAGGCTATTTTTACATAGGAAAAAGGCTTCCACATCTAGAAGTATCAACAAGACTCAAGAAAACACGAGAAGATAAGAAGCAGAGAGTAGGGTAAAAGGGGGAATTTTCTCTTCATTTTTATTCAAGTAATCCAAGTGTTTACAATGAGACCAATTGTGATCAAAGAATAAAGAACATTAGAACGTAGACAGCATACTGTCCTTTGAGCCCTGCAGTAATGCCCACATTGCTCACAAGAATGGACTGATCAACAATTTACAATTTTCAATCTTCTTTCTTTCTTTTTTCTTTTTCTTTTTTTTTTTGGTGGGTTTAATCCTCTACCAAACACCTTTCTGCTTAGCTTGCAGGAAAGTTCGTTCCCTGCCGGAGAGCGCCAAAAAAAACCCTGGCCGAGAACCAAGAATCAACCTGTGTGCTCGTCCCTCCAATTTGAGGAAGGCACAAAGAATCAACTTCCTCTCTTCTAAACTCACCCTGTTAATTTGTTGTTGTTGCTCCAAAAGTCAGATATCCCTAATTTTTGTTTTTGTTAGAACCCCATTAGAAAAATGAAGTCAGCGAAGTCAGCAACTTAGAAAAAATTCCCGGGGCGGGTCATCCTAGATTTTTCGTTAGTGTCCAGAAATCTGCTACTCGAGGGACCCCTAAATTTGAGCTTTGGCCCATACTCACTGATAGAATGCTGGTCCCTCATGGTCTTTCCCATATCGAAATGAAAATTATACCTCCTGTGATCTTCTCTGGGTCTTGCTCTTCTTGCATCATCTTGGTCTAGCATCTTCGATTCTGTTGAGGACGGTCTAAATTTGATACCTACTTGAGCAGTAGTTCCTACGGAAACCCTTTCTTTTGGAGCAGTAACTTGAGCTTCTTTAGAAAGAACACTTGGGCTACCATGTCTGTTGGTCTGGTTCACATGACATACCACTGATGACAATTGCCCTTGTCTTCCATCAGGATGAAGTTTCTTTAGCCGTTTTAACCCCTGGCATGAAGAGATGGAAATGGAACGTTAAATACATTGATTATGAATCAGCAATTGACAAAACCGTAAAAGTTACCAGCAAAGATGCAAAGATCAGAAGATAGAATACAACTTATTAAGAATTAATATCCCCATGTCCTTGTCAAAGAATGTTAACATCAGCGATTCAAAAGTTTGGTATCAAAGACTCAACAAAAGGTGGTGGATAACGCAAATATCTAAAGTATGCTTCACACATAATTAGTCAGCAAAACAAATATTTTTTACATCCAATTAGAAAAATTACTATGACAGTATTTCAAAGTAAATTACAAGTCAAAAATGGGCCCCTAGCAAGGGGTAAAAAAAAGTTGAAGTAGTACATCGGAGAAACTTTTAGGCACTGTGCTATTTCTCTTCATAAACAGGATAATAATCAAAGAACAGCAAGCAACTTGAGGACATTTTATCATACTCATTGCAATATACCTGATTGCATCCATGTCTTTAAAAAAGTAATCTTCCTAAAGATAGTCCACCTAAAAGCATGAAAGTTTGCAATAGGCAAGAACAGCCATGAAGCCTTAACAAGCTTGCAAGTATCTAATATATGAGGATATACACTAAAAGAAAAGTAGCATCTCAAAGTAATGCCTATGGAACTATGGAAGTGCCTAAGTCTCAGAAAGGCATTTAAGAAATCTACTCAGAAATGACAGTAGATGTAGTAAAGAATTGGGTAGGGAAGTAATCTGGAATAAGATATGGAATCTGTCATAGTTGCAACAAGCTAAATGCCTTGACAATACAGACAGCACAATTCATACAAATATAACTGAAAAATGACTTGCATCCTCACAGTTAATCATCATGTTATTCAACCGTAACAACTCAAATGCCATCACACACCTATCATACTGAGGCACTAGAAACTCCTTGTTGGAGTAATTTCTCTTTCTTCTACAGTTCCACTCAAGGAACAGACCAAATTGTAACTATACCATTTTGCTGCTCATTAGCCCCAGCAGCTATAGCCTCCCTCAATAAAATGCCATTCAATCTTAGTTAAAGCAATGAACATATCAAAAGAGTTTCTTGCTAAATAATAGGTTCTAAGAACCAGCAGTAGGTTGGCGGAGAAGTTGGCATGCAGATTGTCAGGCACCACATCCAAAAGGACAGCTCCTCAACCACTAGATGCTCCTAATATTGGCCAATGAAGGCCTTGGATGTTTGTATCCATGCCCCAAAAGAATTATCAGGCCAAAGAATGTGTTAATAACTAGCCAGAAAAGGGTCTTTCTTTCATAAAAATCAAGGGACAGAAACCCATCATCAAGAGATGAAGGAATGGGAAGAACCAAAGAACTGATTCAAAGAAAGTAAATGGGCTCTCCATGCCTTCCATGACTAAGAACGCCCCATAGTTGAACTAGAGCTGAAAGTGGTCCTACAGAAAACTAGATTGATGAGAACAGATCTCAGAAGGGTTTTTTTTCTCACCTCATCTAATGCCTTTCTTACTCAATCCCCTCTTGAATTTACAGTGGGGAGCAGTCCTATGCTAAGTTTAATGGAGTCAGATCAACTTATATGCCAAGCCATTGACAGAGAAATCAAACAATTGTCTTCACAAAGTAATGAAATCAATTGCTTTCTCTGTGATAACTTGGTGTATAATATCCAAAAGAATAGCAGTACTAGCCAAAAAATGGCTATAAACCATGTGGTTATAGTTACAGATGAAGATTTCCAGCCCATCATTTCATAAATCCAACTTTTGATTAACATGACAGTCTAAAAAGGTATTATATACGGTCAGATCAATCATACAAAAGATTGATAACATCATTGATGAGAGAGATTAGATAAGTGGATGCAAGGTTGAAACAACAGATGCACAAGATACAAAGCATTTAGGGTAAATTAGCAGCAATCAAATTAATAAAAACCCATTACCACATAATGGAACACATACCTGCTGTTCAGATAACCTTGAGTTTGATACATTATTCAAAGTTCTTTTCTCCACTTTTGAAGAAGATCTGCGTTTCACCCAAAATATTCCTGAATCAGAATCATCACTGCCAGAATCAATATTATGAACGATCTCTGAGCTATTTGAGTTGCCTTTATCAATAGTCGAACAGTTATCTGGTAATGAAGATGATGTTGAATATTCATGTGCACTAATTAATAGCCCGTCAATGACCTTTGGAGCAGAATTTTGATCCACACATCCCTACATAATAAAAGGTAAGTGCTTCAAAATACTTCGATAGAGAATAACTTAAAAGAACAAAAGTATTGTACTTTGGTGTAACAATAATCCAAACATAACAAATTAAGCTTACATCAAGGTTTGAAGAAAGGCCTTCATGTGGTTTCACATAACATTCATTTGAGTCTGCATGAGTAAAAGACACTTCACTTCCATCAAATTCATCACATTTTTCCCTCCTATTCAACATAGGCTGCCCAGTAAAATCAAAATCAATATTTTGAAATTGACCTCCAGCAGTTTTCCTGGTTTCATAATTTGGCTCAAATTTTATCTCACAGTAAGGTCTGTATTCATTCTCTTCGGAGCAACGTGGCAGCTTGGATGGTAGATAGAGACTCTCTCCACACTTAACTTGCTGCTGAACCAACTGTAATAATCCATCTTCTTGCTCAAACTTCTGGGCTGCAGCCTCCATTTCTAATAGATCCCCTCTATAAGAAACAGCTCTATAATTCCCACATGGACAGGTCTGTAATTCATTTGCTGGAATGTTCAAACACTCACTAGAATAAGTCAAATGAAATGCAAAGATTTTAAATAAAAAAAGCAACCTTGAAATGAAATGCAAAAAAAAAATCATTATAGTACCATGTAGAAAGCAGATAGGGTCCAAATAACAGTCGCATTTAACGTATGCCACATAACAATCACGTTTGCAAAGGCCACAGAGTATGGTTCCCTGGGAATTGGGGAAAACACTACCACATGCTCCGAGCTTCATTAGCGACCAACGGGCACGATGTTGGAACCGCATTAGATTAATGAATGAAACCTTAATGCAACGTTGAGACACAAAGTCTGCAGATGTACAATCTGGACCATTAAGCTCAGTTGCTAGTGGGAGCTTATAAAGAAGCAATGCTTCCTTACAAAGAAGCTCCTCATGAGGAAGTAAGGGCACCCTGTTTAAAAATGCATAACGCCTGCTTGCCACAGCACCCATTGGAAACCAATCACCAACTGCAAAGTTAACTGCCTCGCCGCAATTAAAGCCTAATTTGTGCAAATAGATAAGAACACATTTCAACCAACACGTTAAGATCCACGTATTAAGATGAGATGAGGATAGGAAACTTATAAGATAGAAAAGAAGCATAACTTATACCTGAAGAAACAAATTAAAAAACAATCAAATAATAGAAAAGGAAGAAAAAGCTTATATACCATGGCTGAATCCAGCATGATATGCTCGAGGAAAAGTGACTACAAATTCCCCAGGTTTTTGTACAGCCTTATAAACAGGGACATCATGTGCCAACAAAATATTAGGAGGAAACATGGTTGTCTTTCCTAGTAGCACATCAAATGCACCATCCACCCCCTCAGTTGATAGAATATCTTGAGTGTACACATGCTCCCGAACAACCTTTTCAAATTCGAGTGCTGCATGACCAGGAATTCCATACCAAGTTTTTGACGCACCACAGTGATGATAATTAATGCTGTTAGGATAAAAGCAAAATCAGATTCAAAAATTGCACTAATAGAAGGGAAATAAAAAAACCACTGAAATATCAACAGTACCTATACAAGTAATGATCTTCCACATGCCATGCAAACATACTAAATAGCATACCAATGTACAGCATAGGATCTGTTACTCCCTGGAATGACCAGGAAAGGCTTAAGAAGCATGAAAATGGAAAGTAAACCAACCAATAGAAAATTGGAATTCTTCAAATTGAACTTGTTACCGGAATGGCAGTTCCTAGAAGACGCAATACAGACTTTGACAACCGAGAAAGAGTCTGCAAAATAGAACAAAAAGAAATGCTAAGAATGTGAAGCAATATGAACGTACGAATTATACAATACTGGACATTATTTAATGTAGTCCACAGATTAAATGTGCTCTCGAAGTCAAAGAAGGTTTAGTACAGTACTGAAAGTTACAATCAATATCTATACGAACTACAAGATATTAATTTGAGATACTTTTTTTCTCTTTTATTAAGAATGACAGGGAAGACTGGAAAAGCAAAATTATAACAAATTGTCACTTATTAGTTCTTTCAGGACTAAAAAAAAATCCATATTATAGCATTTTGACATAACCCAAGTTTTGCATGACAACTCAATTCTTCTTTAAATTTTCTAATTAAACAAAATAACTAAGGCTAAAAATGCATATTGAGCTCAATTTACACTTGGATGGTGCAGCGTGAAAATGTTTTTTTCTGCCCCCACCCTACCCCGCCAAATGAGATTCTTGAAAACATAGAAACAGCCAACAGCCAAGTAGTCTTAGATCCAATACGCTCTTTGGTTGATGTAATTTATATGACCAAAGAAAACCAAAATAAAAGGCAAAGGGGAACAAATACGGCTTAAGAGAAAGAAAAGCAGGGAAATTAATGATAGAGAGAGCTTTAGATACAAAATGTATGACAAAATGTATGACAAAATGTATGACAAAATGCCTTAAAATAGAGCACCAACCGTAATACAAGCACATGAGAATCTAAAATGGGAAATGAGAAACCAAACAATAATAGAAGTGGTAACAACAACCCGAAGGATGTTAATTACATGAACACAAAATATAAGACTCTAAGTTTTTCCTATTTTGTTTCTTTTTCTTTCATGGTTATATCATATGATTATAAGTGAAACATTCCACTACAGGAAATACAAGAGGAAAGGAAAAGACTCCAAGTTTTTGCCTTTATTTCTTCTTCTTTTCAAGATTATAGCATATTAGTTATAAATACAAATCGTTCTTTCTACAAGAAAACAAGAGGAAAGGAGAAAAATTGTAAACACCTTCAAGTTCCATTTGCTATTCCCAAGCTGATCATTAGGAGAAGACGAAAAGGCACTACCATCAATGTCACAAGCATATTCAACAGTGTCAGTCTTGCCACCCGTTATTTCATGCCAAAATTCCCTTTCCAAATAAGTGGCAGGAAGACACCCCACACTACAATATCTGCGAGCAAAAGCCTTGTTCGCCATTTTTTCGAAATCACGGAAAGTGTAGTTTCTGAAAAGTCATACTGATTCTCAAAAATTGTACAATATAATTAAAAAAAACACATCATGATTGTTTTACATTAAATTACCTTCCACTCATGAAAAAGGTGATTTTGTCGTCCATATCCCACTCAGCAAGCCGAAGTGGTTGTACTCTGGTAGTAAACTTGAAGCCAGCCTTCTCCTTCATCAATACAACACCAGCAGGAACTGAAGCACTCAAAGGAGAAATAATCTTGCATATGCCTGAAAATAATTATAGTTTACATTCATGCAAAATGAAAATACTAATTCAATTGTACACATAAATTCACAAAAGTGAAACTACCAAAAAAGGGAAAAAATAACCAGTATATAACCTTAAGAAGTAATTATGCAACCAGAAGGCCAGGTGGCAATTGGCAAATGGTGTTTAAACCCTAATTCCCAGTTACATTTGGCCTTATAATTGGCCTTAAGATATAAACTAAAACACAGGCAGAGTTCGGGCAAACATCTACCACCTCATTTGAGAATCACACCAGGTGCATGCATGAAAATATAGTAAACTACAGCTGGAAGCTAAACTATTTTACCAGAAGTGTCTAGTCTTTTTTTATGTTATATGCATAAATGAAACTTTTGTAAGATCCCAGATATAACCCAAACTAAGCATGGACATGGATAATGCTTCTCAATTTAAAATCAGTTGAAATGAAGGCAAATTATAAGTTTAATGATACAGAGGGTATGTTGAAACAGATCCTATGATTCTATCCACATCAAAATTTTTGCCAATTATTACCTGAGAATGAGTCAGAAAAACAAAAGAAATGCACCAGACAATTAGAACACATCATCAAACTCAATGATGAATTAAGAAACACAAACAAACAAGAGAAATAAAGCAAAAACAATTTTTTAAAAATTCTTTTATAAATAACTTAAGAAGAGACCAAAGGACATTTCATATATTTCAAAACTGGTGAACCAAGAGATATATGGGCTAGTTTCATGAAAATGTTCAAAGTTTACCAAACAATCATTAAAAATTTAAAACTAGAATATGATAAAATTGCACCCTCTATGTGCCCTTCTTTCCACCTTAAAGACAATATCAGATAAGTAAATGAGGGCAACTGTATTACATTATCTACTACCTAAAAACACTTCATAGGAACAATCATATTTGACATTTTCAAGGGCATTTCTCCATTATATAAAGCATTCATCAGATAATACCCAAATATAAATCATAAAAAAAAAAAAAAAAAAATTGGCAATTTCTCTCAAATAAAAATGACCAATACGAAAGGTAAGAGAGATCTCATGAGAATCAACCTCGTAACATAGGTCATCATCAAAATGCAATATGGCAGTCACATACTTCTATTATATCCATCAAAAGAAAATAAGTAACAACTGATTATGTAAGATTTAATGAATTAATTTATAAGAGAACATTCTATGACTGGGAGAAATTATGGCAAGCTTAGAAGAACATGTTCAATTACACATGTAATAACCACTGGTAATTTCAATTAAAGGTTCAACACTAGCAAAAATGATAAGGGAATCAAAATCAAGGTTCAATGCAAGCACAAAATGACAAGAGAATGCTTTGCACAGAAATACATGTAACTCTAGAAAAGAGAAACATTATGGACATCATACTAAGTTCAAAAAAGTTGAAATAAATCAGTCATTAAAAAATATAACAATAGTTGAAAAGATAATGCTGCAAGCTTCATTCTTAGTCAACCCTTTCTAAATATATAATTTTGCAATCTTTAATTTCCATGTATTAAATGGTTTATGCCAAAGTTTTTATAATCAAATCCAAATATTTCTAAGCAACTAATGATCCATAAATGATAGATATACACATATTTCTGTTTTTAGCATTCCAAACCAAATGAGACAACTTTGAAATATTTCGAATTTGAACTATCAGCAGCTGTGCAATTACAATTCTCCCCACATTCTCAAATGCAATGTAACCATTACGCATACCACATTAGCAATGTGTAGACTTTGCAATATGATATCATGTGAAAGCCTCACTAGTCTTAAATCATCACTACCATCCTTGTTTCTAGAGGAAACTTCGAATCTATGATCAATGATACAATGATACATACAAATTCTCAGATAAATCAATTCTTTACGATCTACCTAATGAAAAATCTAAGTTGTTTAGATGACTGCTCAGCTTAATTAAATGTTTGTCACCTTATTTATAAGATACTATAATTAAATCAAAACAGATATATCCAAAGTGTTGTACTGACCCCACCAATGGTCATATTGTTTTTATTAACATTTAAAATAAGCATTTCAGTAAATGAAGGATAGCTTTCTGGAATTAGAAAAAAGGTGCCACACACAATTTTAATGATCATCGATATGCCAATAGTGATTATAGTGTCAACGTTACTAATCATTTAAGGGTGTAGCAGTATCTTTCTACAAAAAATCTTATATTAGATTCAAATCCCTCCAGAAGCATAATTCATGCAAAAAGTGATACATGATATTAAATTTATTATTTGTCTACACGCTAAAATTGGGAGCCTTGGCACAACAATAAGAGGTTTTGCCGTGTGATTAGGTGGTCACAAGTTAGAGTCATGGTAACAACCTCTTTGATGCAAAGTAAAGTAATGCACAGCATAATAATATAAATGACCATGAATCAAATAAGTAGTTTTGGACCGTCTAGCATTTAAAAAACAGCATCAATTCAACAGAGTTTTAGAAAAAAACTCTAGTAGTTACTAGTGTCTATATTATTAAGTACTTACGATTGAAAGTCTCTTTCCACAAAAGAATCATCATAAATCTTGATCAAATGTCTCTAAAATAGTAAAACTCTGGTGCAATCAAGCACTATTTGGTTCATGTAATTGAAAAGTTAGTTTCTTTACAGATACTGAAAATATCAAATCTATATCATTTGTTAATAGCATTATCTTTCAATTGGAGCACAATTCGGCATGAATTTAACAAATCATCTGAATCATACCGTTTGCTCTGATGACAGCAAAATTTGACACAGCTATGCAGGACTATATACTCATTACCATTTAAGGTATCAATTTCTCAAAACAGCTTCCAAACAAGACCATTATGCCAAGTTGCAATAACTAAGATGGGAAACTAGATTATGAATCGTAGTAGTACTAAGTGTTTATCCTACAATATACAAACCAGTAAGATTCTACAAACAAAGATCAAACATATGAAAAGCAATTTTTTCAAACAGATGGATGGTGACTTTTCAATAAAAAAAAAAATCACAATGTTAAATTGATCACACATAAAATTCCAAAAATAACTTTCCACTTCAACATTGAAAAAACTATATATAGAAAAAATAATGTGTAGATACCATATTTTGAGGCTTCAGCTGCAATCTTTTGCAGATATACTAAGGGATCCTCAAATTCCTCCTTTGTTGGATGATATGTAGGGCATTCTGGAACTTTATCTATCCATTCCAAATCATTAGATTCAAATTTCTCCACCTTACGCTTTGAAAACGCATCTTTCCCACTTGAAGCATCAGTTGGACGAGAGTGTAGACCTACATTACCATGAAATCTTGTTCCACATGATGCAGAACCTCTTAAGGCATCCCCACCACTCCTGGTCATCATATTAGTAACATTTGTCACCTCAGGCACAAGACCTGCACTTCCACGTTGAAGCCTTTTACGCTTTAAAATTTCAAGACCACTTTTAACCTCTTTAGATAAGCATACCCTTCCTTCCACCTGTAGCATATAGCAGTCAAAAAGTGTCAGACAGGATTTATGATGGCATCAAATGAAATTGAACTGCAAGACAAAAGAGAACAAATAACCATACGAAAGTAAAGAAAACAGAGCTTTGTGCAGAAAGAAAGTGTCTTGATATTTTACCAGATCTACAATAAGAAAAAAAATTATAGAATTGCATTTAGGGATGTTCAATCGATGCCTCTGTCATGCACTTTAAAGTAGCCAACATTCTTGCCCATTCCCATAGCATTGTCTCTAATTAAAAGCAACCATTTGAAGTAACCAAGAACTTTTAAGTAAGTTTGCAACTCAAATAATATTAACTTATAAACATATTCCTACACCCAACAGACAATGCACAAAATTGTATTGAAACTGATAATAAAGAGAGATCAAATGGTTCCATTTTTAATCAACCCAAAATTCTTCTTATATACAAATCCACAAAAAGTTACTTATACTCAGGTCCAAGATACCAAACCTCGATCCCCAGCCACAGTAAAAATTTTAAGCCTCACACTGTGAAATATCACAAGTTCAACAAATGCAGTTTTTCCTTAAACTTATCCTAAACCCCTTTCAAACTTCCGCACAAAAATCAAAGTCAAAGTCATATAATTGTGTCAAATTTGGCCATCCACGAGGCGAAAAAGCCATTCAAAATATCATTTCCTCCACGCCCAATCATTTAACCTCAAGTCCAACCGAACCTCTCTACCTTCATAAATTTTATAACTAACTCCTATGAAACCACAGCAGAGAGCACCACCATGAAAAATTATTTATCAAGTCCAGAATTTTTATTTCGTAAAAATATGTTAATTAATCAATCGAAATGCGCATTACGGCTGGACAGATTTTTTAAGAAAGAACAAAATAAAAAAAAAAATTAAACCCAACGAAAATAAACATCAAGAAAACACATGACTACAACATAGCATAAATCAAAAGGCCAAACCACTAAAACTTTCACAGATCCGTCCAGGCATTGACAAAAGAACCAAGTAAAAGGAAAGGAAACCAGGCCATCTCCGCTCAACAACGAACAAACACACAATTAAACGCATCAACAACGCACCATCTCATACCGAACGCCGTCTCCTGACCTCTCCGTCGTATACCTTCGATTCGCCGCACCAAGACCAGAGAAATCCACCATAAAACAAACCCTAAAACACGATCTCCACCATGAACCACCAAAGCAACCGTGAAAACTGCCACATTCCGCAAAACACGAGAATCTCACCAGAACACCAAGAGATCCGAAAGCGTCTGCCCCCAAACCGCCAAAATCTGCACTCCACTCGTCAGATTTTTCCCACCACAACCTCGTCACCACCGTCCAAACTGGTTTTACGGTGACAACAACTCCGTTTCCCAGCGCCGACGACAGCGACGACGGCGACCGAAGAAGAAACGGAGAAAAAAATAGAACAACCGTAAACGAGATCCGGAGGAAGCAGGACTTGAAAAAACTGAAAATTAAGAAAGAAACGGTTATTTATAGTTTTATGAACAATCCTCAAGAAAAAGCGTTTTTATTAATTTTTAAAGTGAAAAATAAAATAAAATAAAAACTGGGAAAAAAAAATTGGAAACCCAAAATTAAAAAATAATAAAAAAAAAGAATAGTGCGGAAGTTGTTGTTAGGTGGTTCAACCAAACGCCGGCCGAACATAACGCGTTTTACAATAGCAACCTTTCCGTTTTCGTCTTCTAAACGACTTAGACTCCTAAAGTCTCCAAACTACCCACGCACAAATTCCATATTCCCCATCACCGACCCCTGCCTCAAGTCACTCAACCCACTTTTTGCAGTGGCAGTTTCGGCCAAACATATTTCCGGGTTTGCCCGGTATGGGGAACTCTTGCATGTCATACCGAACATCAAGATTTACCTGTCAGATATCTCTAGGGCCCACTTAAACCGTTATTTACTGTCAGATTTGATCCTGAGATGGATGGATCGATGCCTAATTGGGTGGTTAAAATGTGGTATCTTGTGGGGCCCAATTGGAGATGTGAGGATCGACGCTTTTGTACAAAGAGGATAAGGGTGCGTGGGATAATAATTTCTGAGTTTGGATCGAAACGTGGTTTAGAACGAGAACGTGAACTCGACACGTTGATCAATTAGCGAACGATACGTTGATACGTGTCAGAAAATTGAGATTTTCCATTTTCTTGGTTTTTATTATTTTCTTATTTACTGTGTGCGGATTGCGGGTAACGGAGAAAGTGCCAGAACGGAAACAGCTGGCGGTCACGGGACAGAACCGGGTCCGCTTTTTTTTTTTCAGACCGCGGTTTGTAAATACTGTGAACCGGATGGAACGGTTTTGGCGGTTTATGTGCTTTTGTTACGCGGAGGTTGGTCTAATCATTACCTTTCTTCTTTATTTTTTCCCCTTTTCCTTTTTCTCTGTCATCGAAAACGAAGCTTTGAAGCGTCTAGTGAGGGGTGGTCGCATTCGACGGCGTTGCGGCTGACGAGTCAAAGTTGGCTCGGCTTCTTCGGCTCCGACTCTTCTAGGCTTTGTCTGTTTGTCTATTTAGACTTTTTCAACGCGCCGTCAACTGGCTCCAGGTGTGGAATTGGTCATTGGGCTTCACATTAGAAGCCAGTTTTCGCAGGAAAGACCGCCCAGGTTTCGCCTGTGCACAGGCTTCCATTTTTTCAATATTTACAGGAGAATTACACAAACTCTTTTTTTTTTCCAGTTACTTTCGTATAATACCAATTTTTTTTTTTCATTCTACAATACCAATTTCGGGCACCCATTTTTTCACTAACTAATATAATTACATTTTCATATATTAGAGTCTTTTGACAATAATCTAAATTTAATTTATGTGAATTATGCATCATATTTGTAAAATTAAAAATATTTAGACAAAAATTTTAATAGTTTATGGGCTAGTTAAATAAAAAATATTTTTTAATAATTTTCTGAAATTTGTGGAATTAATTACTTTTCACTAACAAAATTTTGTTAAAAACAGTATCGTTTGAAAGAAATTACTCAAGATAATTTTGTTGAAACAATTTCAAAATTTTGATAAAAATTAGTTATAAGTAATTATTTTGATAGCAAACATTTAATTTTGTTCTTAGACTAAGTAAATTTTTTTATCATTTTTATTCACCAAAAAAAGTAAAATATTTAAAAAAAAAATTTTCTTGCAAACTAAGCATATTTTAATTAATTTAATTCATTATGATATATTTAGTACGTAAAATAAGATATGATTATTATAGAATAAAATGAGATAAAATTAAATCTAATAAACAAAGAATAAGATAATATAGAATAAAATAATATCATAAATTTATTATTTATTATTTTTTGGGCCAAGAATTAATTTTAATTTCTTTTTATTATAACTAAATATAATATTAAACTAATATTTAATAATGCGGTTTATTAAACTATAGTTATTATTATTATTATTTTAAAATATGCTACGAAATCATTATATTTGTGTTCTATTTTTCTGTGGAAGGTCAAGGGTACGTACAGAAGATCCTTATGCTTAAAGGGCACTGCAGCAGTTAATAAGGGAGGGTGGAGTAGGTGTGAAGCGGAAGCGTAAGTAGGGTATGCGCCTGTGTGGGATTAAAGACCCGCGCGCGCGCACACGCATCTTGATCATGGGTTCATAAATGGTAAGCGTACTTAAGCCATATCGACGCAACCACGGCGGCCCTCTCAACCTCTCCTTGTCACATCCGCTTGATGGGCTCGGCCCCCCAAAAGCTCCCTTCAGCACTATTTAATTTCTTCCGATTCTAACCCCTCTGTGACGGATTAGATTGATGGAGGAGGAACCTTCCCTTTTCATTCAAAATAATAATAATAATAATAATAATATATCATTCTCTTTTTTACTTCTTTCACAAGAAATATACATGCCTCTTCCTTCACACAAGAATTGCTTGGTTCAGCTGAACGGTTTAAGCATATATCCCATGAGGAACTGCCCCATAATTTTTAGTATAGCATGTTGTCCTACGTTTCATTCAAATAAATAAATTAATTATAAAATCTTATTTTAAACTACATGTTTACCTATTTAAAGCAATAAGGGCATCTCAGCATATTAAACGACCATTAGAGATAATAGTTATTCATGTTAATTTAAAAAAATTTAAAAGAATATTAAGTACTCAGTCTACACCAAACACTCAACGCTCTTGGTGCTAAAGTAACGCTCTATTAAACGTCACCTCAGCACCATCAAACATGCATGATAAATACTTTAAGGGTCTTATTCTCTAATATTATATTTTTTAAGTAGTAAAAAAATTATTATTAAAAAATTAATAATAAAAAATAATTTTAATTATATTAATTATAACTTATAAAAAAATAATTTTAAAAATTATAATGTTGTTTATTATAACTTAAAAATAAGTATTCAAATAAGTAACTTTGGTATAATTATCTATATATTGTTTAGATTTTTAGATGAGGTTTTGGTGGACAAATTTTATAGTGTAATGCCAAGTGGCAGTTCCAAAGGGGCCAGTTTTCCAAGGAGGGTTGCCTAAACGTTACCGCCAAAGCAACAATCCCTTCTTAACAAAAAATATATATATATATATATATATATATGAGCTTAAGCTTTTAGATAGAAATCAAAGCTTGTTTGACCGAGTTTGTTTTTTGTCGTTTTCATCAAATACGTTTTTGAAATTGGTTGCAATGGATGTTAATGAAAAATTCTCTTATTTCAAAAACACTTTCATTTTAAAAGCTGAGAGCTCAGGGAAACTAGCTTTTTTTTAAATCACTTTTTAAAGTTAAGACCAAAAAGGGTTTTCCTTCTCCTAAAAAAGAGTTTCCTTACCCTCAGCTATTCTTGAACAGTTGGTGCAGGTGTCTCTCTGTCCCACATGAGGGCAGGGATCGATCCACCCCCCCCCCCCCCCCCCAATGTAACTGTTGATGACAAAAAAAAAAAAAAAACCTGCTTCCTTCTTTTATTTTTTTATTTTTTACCGGGTATTCTCAGGTTATTTTATGCGTACTTCGAGATTAAATTACTTCTGATTTGCTCTTTATTAGAAGGTTGAGTCTTTCAATAATTGTTTTATATTTATAAAAATTTGAATCTTAAAATTTGCTTAAGCAAAAATGTGAGTAAACCATTAAACTAAACAATTGTTATGAGATATGCTTTCTTTCGTTAAGCGCTTTTTTAAAAAATATTTATTTAAAAAAAAAGTTATTTCAAACAAGATCATTTATGGCTAATATCACGGTATAAACAAATTTCGAATGAAAAGAACTGATTAGTATAAAGTGATCCTTGGCGGGTGCTGAAGTATTTGGAGTTCAAAAGAAAGAACAGAAAATGAAACTTTTTCTTTCCAATTTTATCATTTAAAGCAAATGAATTTCGTATATTTTTTTTTTATAATAAAAGAGATGTGACCACGCATACTTTTTTTGAATAAAAAATAAACCTACCAAACCATCAATATCAACTTAAAATATCATTCCAATTATTTGATGTTGATGTCACAAACTATATTCTATCTAAAACCCCTTTTTGGTTAGTTTAAAGGCACTTAAGCTTTCTTTTTTTTTCACTTTTATAAATTACCAAGGTTATTATTGTTTAATTGAGTGAATGAGACTTAATATATTCTAATAAAAAATTTAAAATTTAAATCTTAAGTATGACAAAAAAAAAATTAATATTAAAAGAGTTTTTCTTATTTGGGCTCTACAATAATTCAAAATGAAAATTAAAGCTCGTCAAGATTATACAAGAAAAAAAAACAAATAGTTTAATCACTATTTCTTCCTTAATTTTCACAATTGTCATTTAAAAAAATATATATATCTAATGCTATTTTGATCAAATGAAATGAAAAAAAAAATTCTCAATCAACAATAAAATGAATATATTTCAATGAAATGTCTATTTATTATATGTAACATTTACTTTTTGAATGAAATATCTAATTAATGAATCATTAGTTTTTAAATAAATTTTATAATATATAAAAATTAAGAAATTTAATAACATAGTCCATTAATGTTTTCTGTGGTTGTAATACCCTGAAAATTATATAAAGTTTTGATAAATTCAATAAAAAAATATTTCATGTACAATAAGACTTAGAAAACCCATGAAATTAGGATGCATATGACGTACAAGTCAAAGTGCGAAAGGGTCGACGAATTGGAGCGAAACACAAAATTTCACAAGCAACCATCTACTGGTTATTGCGGTAGTACGTAGCACTACCACGGTAATGCGATTGAAACCCAAAAAAAAAAAAAATAAGGTTCTGGTTATTGCGGTAACACATAACTATATATGTATAATGCACGCAAAAAAACCCTAAAACACATTATTTCACTTAGCAGTCACATTCTGCCATCCACGAATTGAAAACAACTGCCACCAAATGACTTTCTCCCCCTCCCTTAGGCATCCTAAACTAGTTTTGATCTGCTCCACATTTCTATTACTGACTGCAAGCATCAACAAAAGAGGAACTGCATAATCTGCTATGCATTTGGACTGTGACGAGTTTTAAAACCATAAAACAAACGAGGTAAGGCGTTCTACCCGCACTGAATACATATTTTCTAAAGGCACACTCATTGGTTTGATGTAACAGTACGCAGAAAGTGTTGGAGACTTTCTTTCAAGGTAAACGAGAAGAGCATCGAATAACAACAAAGTATAAAACCATTATATCCATTGAAATATATGCTTTTGGGTCTTGAATTCAGTGCATTACAGTCTCATGCATGAGAAGAAATGGGAAATGCACGAACAGAGTGCGATTTTTTGGAAATCACATAACTAACGCAATAATGCATTGTTCACATGAAACACACGTTATCGTTGTAATGCTTAGAGCTACCGTGGTAACGATACGAAATACACACTCAAAACACAAACTATAGCGGTAGCATGATTAACCCTTGCGGACTATCGTGGTTATGCAAACATGACTATGTTTTTGTGTTTTCATGCACAAGCCATGATCACCTCAATACACAGAGGAAAACCAAGATGAAACATGATTGAAACGACTTCTTTACTTACACGTATATCTTATAAAATATAAGATCATTGCAATATAGTTTAAGAACACCATGAACACTTCAAACTCCTAAAGATATTAATGTTGGATCTTAGGTTAGAGATTCCAAACCATCAAGACAAGAATAAGAACAAGCAGAACGAAATAACAGGTGGAGATGACTATCCTCTCTTTTCGATATTATCTTAGTCTCAAATGCGATACATGAACAATTGTTTGTTATTTTTTATTTGTTTGGAAGGATGTTAGGAATATGATAATGCGTACTTGTTTGATTGTTGGTCGTTAAACATTTATAGTGTGACATGTAACTTACGTGTTTTCAATATTTACTCAAGAGCATGCCATCTATGTTATTTAATGAATAGCATGATTGATGTGACCTAATGCATGATTATTTATCAACATATTTAGTGTACATGTGTTGTGATGATGATATAAATTGTGCATGCTAGTGGTCTTTAAATAAAAACAATTAAGATTTTCACCATATATTGGGGCAATGAGAGATATTGTGGTATAATATTCTAGTGTCATAGTGGGTATTTCTCCACCCTAGGTAGATGTCTATCTTACTGTGAC
Source organism: Tinospora cordifolia (assembly GCA_030144865.1). Classification (NCBI taxonomy): domain Eukaryota; kingdom Viridiplantae; phylum Streptophyta; class Magnoliopsida; order Ranunculales; family Menispermaceae; genus Tinospora; species Tinospora cordifolia. The sequence goes on along the minus strand of JAJIYU010006149.1, from coordinate 2,822 downwards.
AGTAGTTGAGATTAGACTAAGGATCGAGTGATACCTCACTTCTAAAGTTGTGTCATGACGAGGAATTAGCCTTCGGAATGCTACTTCCAATAGTTCAAATGCAAGGGAATACCGAAGAGATTCCTTTTAGTTTTAACGTCAGCTTAAATAATTGAAGTGTCTGAAATGCCTAATGATTTATAAGTGTTTGCATGCATTATGTTTCTAACTTTAATGATGTTCAAGATGTGTTTTATATGATCCACTAAACTCTTACGCTCACTCTACTAATCTATTTTTCAAGTAATCATTGAAGATACTTACTTACAAGCAAATAACTGAAGACCATTGGAGTAGCTTGATGCAATCCAACTCCAATAGAAGTTAATTATTTGGTTACAGTCGTAGGGTAAATGACCCACTTTTAATTTGTGTTTGGTTGTTTTATTTATTGACTTCAACCATGGGGTCAAGTATTGGTTATTAACTCATTTAAACTTAAGTCGTAGGGTTAGAGTATTTCATTTTTTTATAAGTTTAATCTTATTATTTTTAGTTAATATATCATTCCTATGTTTAATCATGCATGTTATTAATGGTTATGTTTTTGCACTCAGATATTTTATTGAATGGTTATGAGAAAGAAAGAATATAAATAATATCTCAATTCTTGAATATTGAGAGCAGGAGTGATGCATGTTTGACTTGATTCCATCTCGAAGTGAGAAACAAATACACTCAATCAACGGCATTGGTGACAGTATTCAGGAATCCAAATGTTATAATGGTGCTTCAAATTTTAAATATGATCTTGTAATTATGTAGCAAATACCTCGTGTGATTGGTCTAATTAAGGAATCTAATGTCAACCAAAGCATCCAATGCCAATAAAAGGAAATCTTCCAAAATATTCATGTAGAGATCTTTTACGTATTAATATACTTCTTTCTCTTTTTCTTTTTCCTATTTTTTAAATGTTTTCCTTCTAAAATGGGATTAATTAAAAAAAATACCCAATATAAAAATAAGATTCCTACTAATACCAACCCCATGCTTTTCAGAGCCACAGCTGGTGACCAACAACCATCAAACAATCAACAACAACAATAATTATTATTATAATTATTATAATAATATTAATGTATAATAGAATTTGCCAAGTCACCCCACCTTCCCGCAAGTTTGCACGTGTCTTGTACCCATTGGCCGATTCCTTGCGGCAACTATTTTCATATAAGTCTCCACCTGTCCACCAGCATTGGGACACCATCTACATATAGGGCACTAAAGTCCATGAAGCATTTTCAACTATTCCACAATCATCATCATCTCTCTCTCTCTCTCTCTCTCTCTCTATGCATATCCCACCTTACCTACTCCTGTCTCATCCCTTCATCTATTAAAAAATGCGTAATTAATTAACAATTCCCACCTTTTCATGACCATTATAAATATAATACCAATTAAGGTTGAAAGTATATATATTATTTTGTAAAGAAATTACAACCTTTTCTTTTGATTATGATTTATACTTTATCTCTTATATTATATTGTTACATGCAGGTACTCCATATGTAATTTTTTAAAATATTATGTTGGAATAGTTAGTATGTGGTCTAATAATGATAATTAATAAATATAATCAATTATTGTTTGCCTAATTAAGCTCTAGAGGATAGATGATTCTTTATCGGCTTAAGCATGTGTACATCGAGTTAAATTTAAGAAAGTGATAGAAGGGCCTTTTTTATATTATGTACTTGGGAATTATTGAATTTTCTTAGCATAATACAGGACAGAATTTTTATGATTTTAGATATAATTTTGCGTTTCAAAAAATTATCCAATGGCTTTCAAATGTAATACAAAAAGTTTTTATTTTCTTGCATTATTACAACTTAAATTTAGATAGAGTAATTTTAAATATTCAGGGATTTAATTATATTGAAGCAAAATAACATGGAATAAAACATAAAAAGGTAGAAATTTAATAGAACTAGTACCTGGCTAGAAGGAGTAATTCATGAGTTGTTGCTTAATTAACACAAGCCGCATGGACATCATCAAACTTATTAAAGAAAAAGTTTTTCTTAAGGAGATAAATAGAGAAATATAGGTGTTATTCCCTCGAAAATAATAAGGGCAGGGCATGCTGCACACATATTGCTTGAGGCAAATAAAGTCATTTATTTATATCTTTTGAGGTGTAAGAAAATAAATTTATTGTTATGATTTTAGATGCCCATATGCTTGGCATGGGTAAATCACACACTACGCATGATTTACCTTCTTCTAACCATAGACTATTTTATAAATCATAAAGCATAAGATACCTGATATTCAAACTATGGTGAGTGTCACGATTTCGATTTAGAATGTAACTCAACAAATTAAGGTATTATATTATAATATATTTAAAATATTGTGTCACTTATAATATCATCGATCATGGGTCGTAACATCATTTGTATAAGAGAATTAAGTTTTAAAAAAAATTAAAAATTATATATAAATATAATTTTTTTTTATGCTGACAAGGTTAGAAAAAACTAAAATTCACAATAAGGCTTAAGTGTAAATATAACAAGAAGTAATATAAGGTAATTTAATGACGATAATCTAAACCAACTATCAAAATTTTATATTAACTTATTTATAAAAATTTTATTTTGGAGTCAACCCATATTTATAATAAATGATAACTTATGATAGTTAAAGACAAACTTTTGCCGTATTCACACTTAATGCATGCATATTATTTTTGTGACGACACAATTATAAAGTTCACAAGTCACCTGTATAATTGAGGGCCTGTGTGTATTATTGGAAAGGTCACGTAGAGC
>JAJIYU010006148.1:0-21092 GCA_030144865.1 Tinospora cordifolia | reverse complement strand
GAATTGAATCCTCACTTGAATTATGTACAAGAGACTATTTACAATGTCCCACCAAAATACTCCTTAAAAAACCCTATGTTGTACACTAATATGAACATGTAACTTACACTAATATGCTTATACACTCATGTCCTAAAACTGACATGCTCATGAATTAACCCTAAATAAATGCTCATGATATCTACATGTAAAGAAAGAATTTCAAAAATAGATAATTATGTGATATACCCACAAATATATTCAGTTTATAAGCATTGGAGTATACAAAATATATAAATGTAAAGAAAAAATAACCTGAAATTAAAGAAATTGAAGATGAATTTCTTCAATGCGCACCCCCAAACTTAAATTGTGCCTTGTCCTCAAGAACACATTTCATTGTGATGCTCACAGGGAGGAGAGTACACTAAAGCGCTCAGAAAACCTACATATGACACAAAGAAGATGACAAGGATTAGTCTAATTTTTAACTAAAATACATGCAACTTCTTCTTCTTTTTTGTTTTTTTTTTACTATTAATCTAAAATGCATGCATACCTAAAAAATTAAAATAAACCCTAACAAATAAATGGACATAAACAAAAATTAAAAACTAGTGGGTTGCCTCCCACTAAGTGTTATGTTTAACATTGTTAGCTCGATATGGATACCGGTTAACCAAAGCCCAATTTGTTGATCCTTGCAAACACTTTGACTTTGAGTAACTCTTACTTCATGTTATCAGGTGGCTGCTTATTATTTAGTATTGGATCATGTGATTGTTGCGTAAGAATTTTCTGAGTATGAACAACATCATGTGGCTCTGTAGTAGCATATTTCAGTAAGGGGCTTCAATGAGCGATAGATGTTGAAGACAACTCAGTCTTCATTCACACTCAATGTGAGCTCTCCCCTGGCAACATCTATTAAGGCCTAATTAGTTGCTAAGAAGGGTCTCCTAAGGATCAAAGGTATCTCCCCATCTTCTTCCATATCAAGAACAACAAAATTAGCGGGGAGGATAAACTTATCCTCCTTAATGCGCACATCTTCAATAATCCCTCGTGGATAAGTGATCGAATGGTCTACAAGCTGAAGAGTAATACTGGTTGGCTTGATCTCTGATAGGCCCAACCACAGGTATACTGAAAGTGGCATCAAGTTTATGCTGGCCCCCAAGTCACAAAGAACTTTTTCAAATATTTCTGTGCCTATGCTGCAAGGAATAGTGGAACTTCTCGTGTCTTTCAATTTTTGAGGAAGCTTCTTCTGAAGGATGGCATTGCACTCTTTAGTAAGCTTCACAGTTTCAAAATCTTCCATTTTACGCTTCTAAGACATCACTTCTTTCATGAACTTGACATAATGTGGCATTTGTTGCAATGCCTCAGCAAGGGGGATGTTTATGTGAATTTTCTTGAACATATCCAAAAACCTTGCATACTATTCATCCATTTTCTTCTTATAAAACCTTTGAGAGAAAGGCAATGGAGGAGGCTCAAGCTTCTTGGGGCCTTGAATTGTGATGCTTGGATGTCTAAACTCTACTTTTGGTTTGGGTTCATCATTAGGCATTGGATCAATTGGCTTAGTAAAAATAGACCCTTTAGAGTGGGTAGGCTCATAAACTGGCAAAGGAGGGCAGGAGGGAATGGGTGAGCTCTGGATCTTTCTCCTGCTTCTAGTAAATATGGCTTTGCAGCTTTTTTTTGGACTGACATAAGTGTCACTAGGAAAAGGATCTCGCTGCTAACTAAAGAATGCTTGAGCTAGTTGTCCCATCTGAGTTTCAAGGTTCTTGACTGTAGCATTGATGTTTCTACTTGAACTTCCAACCCTAAAACTTTGTTATCATTCTGATTAATTATCCTGGTCAATTCTTTAAAGAGGCAAGCTTGCATATTCATGATCTCGTCCAATTTATCCTCCATAGATGGCTTCTTTTCAAATAGATCCTCTTTGAGGGATATAACCTGGTAAGGCTTGCTAGATGTTTCTATTGTTTGCATAAGAGAAGTTTTCATGTTGATGGATCCTTGAATGATAATATTGAGGAGTATTAAACCCCTATTGCTGCCCTTGATAATTATTGAACCGGTTCACTGCATTCAATTGCTCTATAGATGTTTCTACACTAAAAGAGGCCTTATGTGCTTTTGCTATAGCCAAAATAGATTGGTTCTTAGGAGCCTGAAACTATCTATTGCCCAATATCTTAGTTAATGAATTCATCTGGTGGTTCATTGAGGCTATCTGGGCTTGAAGAGCTACAATCTCATCAACCTCATGTACTCCACCCCATTTTATTGAGCTTCTCTTTATGCCATAGCCATAGGCATTAGTTGGCATATCTTCAATGAGATGAGTGGCCTCTGTAGTAAACTTTCCCATCAAGGAACCACCAGCTGCTGAATCAACCAAAGCTCTAGTAGGTGGTGTCAAAACACTGTAGAACATCTGAATTTGAAGCCATGGGAGATAACCATACTGAGGACATCTTCTTAATAAATCTTTAAATCTCTCCCAAGCTTCATAGAGAGATTCAATGTCTAACTGCTTGAATGCACTAATTTCACCCCTCAATTGATAAACCTTAACTAGAGTAAAATACATCTATAGAAATTTTTGGGCTATATCTTTCCAAGTGTTGATTCTACTTTGTAGGAGAGTCTGCAGCCATATCCTAGCCTTGCCCCTTAAAGAGAAGGGAAAAAGTCTCAATCTCAACTGATCTTCAGTCACACCATTCATCTTGACAGTATCATGAATTTTCATGAATGAGTTCAGGTGTACCATCGGATCTTCAATAGCTAAACCCCCAAAACTACTGCTATTGTACCATAGTAATCAAAAAGGGTTTTAACTCAAAATTGTTGGCGTTGATTGGTGTGTGAACAATTCCATAGTAATTTTTATTAAGTACAGGCTTGAAAAAGTCTCGGAGTGGTGCTTTACCATTAGTGCCAATTGTAGATCTACTACTCTCAGCTATATCAGATCTATGGCTTTGAGTCTCCAATTGAAATTATCGAAGTGTTTTGAAGCAGTCAGGATCACTCAACTCTGTTGAGTCTCTACTCATCAACGACCTGAAACATTGCAAAAAAAAAGACAACAGATCAAGTGTAGCGAGCCAATGAATTAAATGATAAAAAGAATAAATTAAACTAAAATAAATAAATAAATGCATTAATTAAAATTTAACCAATTTCAATTGGTTTTAAGATTTTTAACACCGTTCCCTGGCAACGATGCCAAAAACTTATTGGGATCACTTCAAGTGTACAAGATCGCAATAGTAATACATGGTAAAATATTGAATTATTGTTCTCTGGAACGGTTTGTGGTTAAAATCCTAAATCCCAATCTAATTTTAGTATCAACTTTATTAAGGCTAATAACTAAAGGAAAGATTGAAAACTTAATTAAATCAGAAGCAAATTAAAAGCAAACATGTATCTGATAGAAAACTATGCGAATTAAGTATCTAGGATTGTGAAATCTCATGTATTCCCCCTCAATTCTTATTTCAATTAATCTTGTTATTAATTTCGTAGGTTATAACACTTTCACTAAAACCCTATCCCGAGGCGCCTTAGTATCTGTTAGTTAAATTGCCTAATATCCCCTCCTGAGGCGTATAGTCAATAAATTAATGCATTAAAATCATAATTTCTATGCAACCTCTTAAAGAATCAACAACCTTTCGGTCAAGTGATTGTTCTAGGTCTAAATTTTGATTATCCAACTGTTAAACTTCTCTCCCAAGTTAGTTTAACAATCGGAAATCAATCTATCAATGGTCAGTAGGTAAATAGCATTAAGATCGCAAAATATAAAACAAAATATCTTAATAGATTAATTGAACTTCAGAATTAAAGTTTCCTAATTGAAAACACATCCTAGAAATTCAAGTACTTAGCCAGACATAATCGAGAGAGTACCAAACAAAGAATTGAATAAAGTAAAGATCATACTAGACTAGTGTAATCTTCCAAAATTTTATAACGTGCACACGTTTCTTTGAAAAATAAAAAATACAATCAATAAATAAATAAATAGGGAGAAATAATTTATACTAGGAGAATGGGAAAAAAAGAAAAAAAAATAGAAACACACCTACTGTGCATTTCTGTGTGAAGAACGAAAAGAAGGAAAGAAAGAAGAAGAAGGGGAGAAGGAAAAAGAAGAAGAGAAAAGAAAGAGGAAGAAGGAGAGCAACAACAGCTGCTACTATTTTTGGTGCACCATGAAGAAGAAGCAACAACTTTAGCTACGTTGTCTACGTGAAGAAGAAGAAGAACGAGTTGCTGGGTTGTGGTGCGTGAAGGAGACGAACAAAGAAGATCTGCTACGTTTCCTATGCAAAAGAAGAAGAAAATGAAGAGGAAGAAGAAGCAGCTTGCTGTTGCGATTCACGTGAGGAAGAAAAAGATGCAGATCTGATGTGTTTCTTGCGTAACAAAGAAGAAGCAAAGAACAAAGCAGTAGCTTGCTGTTGCATCCCGTTGTGCGTCTTCTGCACAAAGGAGAAGAGTGAAATAAAGGGGGTTTCAGTTGAGTTCCAGCGCGAAGGATGAAGAAGACAAGCTTGTAGTGATGCATTTTCGCGAAAAAGAAGAAACGAAGAAGAAGGAAGGCGAACAATAGAGAGATCGCGTTTTTTGGGCAAATCTGTAAAGATGATGCCCTAGGTCTGTGAAACCATCTGATTTCATTGGGGGTTTTTGAGAGGATTTTGAGCATACAAAAGTTAGATTTGTGAAGAACAACCCTCACAAGCTGAAATTCGTAAAGAACAAGCTGGAAGGGTGTGCGAGGGGTTCGTCACAGAAAACTGCTTTGAACTAGGTGAGCTTCGATTCCTCTTTTGAATGGGTGGTTTAGCAGCTCTATGCTGTATTTTAAAAGATTGGATGTTTGTATTTTGGATTAAAAATAGACTTAGGGCATCAAAAATCTATTTCGAAGAGGAACGAAAGGAAAACGAAACAATAACGAGGTATAATGTTCTCTAAACTTAAATTTTTGCGTTCGATACTCCTAGTGTAGTGTTTATTTGGCAATGAATGTGAAAAATGAGATTTTGAGCATTTCGAGCCCTCTACATTCTAGGCTTGTGAATGTGAGACCTTCGCATCTGTGACCTACTGTGAGACCCTGGCTCCCAGTATCCATCTCTATCTCTATTGTGATGATCCGTCACAGGGTCGTGTGCGGAGACGCCGGACATTTGGTCGTTCGCCGAAAGCTGGAGGCCACGTGGTTCGTTTCTCTTTCTCATTCAATCTTGTGTTTTAAACCTTTCTTTTCAGCAAGTTATAAAGTCATAACTAAAATGTACAACGACCATCAAAATACTTATTCCTTTCAGTAGATGTGAAATTTTTTCAAAATGCATGCAGCGAAATTCGATTCATTCATAAATCCACAGTGAATTCATATTTGACCAAGTGAAATACTTTGCAGTAGAATAACATTTCAAATTCATTTCCAGAGCATAGTATGAAGATAAAACATGGCCCAATGGGCCTAAGTTCCAAAATATTTAATTTACATATGAAACAGTTCAAAATAAAAGAGGACACATACCCAGTTCAACTTAAACACTAAAATATTATTTATAACAAAATGATACAATGGTAAACTCAAAGAAAACTGTAAACTGTGACAACCTCCTAATGAGGTCACTACCCAAAATGATAGCTTGTATGCTGGCCTACTCCTGCGGTGTCAATGATCACTTGTAATAGAAAATTGGGGTGAGCTCGAGAGCCCAGTAGATCATCTCTATACATCACTAGCATTATACAAACCAGAATACAAAACATACAATCGCTTTCATTACATTAGACATTTCACACAATTTCTTGTTTTGTTATCATCTAAGACCGAAAGAGTCCATAACCCTCAGTATCCCTTGTGTGGTCCGGGAGCGAATCCGGGGGTAACGCTCTAAGGTCGGTTACCTTCGGGACCACGATCTAAGGATGGAAGTCCGCAGTGACTCTTCATCCAAAGACACAATCAGTTGTCGCAGTCAGCTCGGGTAGGGACACCCACGATGACACCCTAAGGCCAGTCACCTTGCTAATACGTGGAGTTATTAAATCTTAATTTAATGTTCTTTAGTTATACATATCATTCCAAGTCATACGCGATCACCAATGTAACATTCAAAGTAAAACTAAATAAATGTGTTCTGCCATTCATGGAGATCAACTCATAAAAATCTCTATCTAGCATGTTATAACACAAGCAGCCATGCATCATGGGTATAGACCAAGTCAATTCCAAACAAGATCAATCAAGCAAGTCCTAGCGTGCTTCTAAACGTATCTTAAGCTAACCAAAACATCATGTTATGCATTCGAAATTTGGATAAGGCTAGGGAGTAAGAAAATCACACCTACCTTAGTACTCTTCAATCTTGCGCCTTGCTTCTCACCGCGCACGCCTCAGATTATCAATCTATAGGGTTTTTAAACAATGAGAATATGTGAGTTAAAGGCATTCATGGCATAACCAAAACCTTAAGGTTTGTGTTCTTGGTGCATGTGTTCCAAAATGTACCCAAAATTAGAACGAGGTAAAGGGAACACTGGTACACGTCGCATTACTGTGGCAATGCTTCGCATGCTGCGGGTCGCCGCAGTTGGTGACATGCACTTAACACTTCAATACTTGGTCATTAAGTTTAAGACACGCATCAACTCAAGGAAAAACAATTTACATTTGAGGAAAGTGTTTTTTTTTTTTTTAAAAAAAGCTAAGAAAACAAGATCTCAAGAGGGTTTCGAGATTTACCTTAGCACAAAACCTTTTCCAAGTGCGCCTCAACCCCAATCACCCTTGTTGATGCTGCTCTTGGCAGATCTGAGCTTGATAAAGGTAGAGAATGGCTTGAAGGAGCTCAAACCACCCTTAGAACTCAAAAGAAAACTTAAGAAATGAGATCGGAAAGTTCAGTGAGAGCATTAGAGAGAAATCAGTGACTTGCGGTAGAAAATCTCAGATCTAGGGTTTTCTGTGCACTTTTCGTTTATATAGAAATCGGCGTATTACCGCGGTCACTGTAGCTTTACCACGGTGGACAAATTGGTTCGTTTTCTGGGTTTTCGTGTGATTACTGCAGTTGCTCAAACACCGACCGCGGTCACTAGAATGAACTTTCCTGTTTTGTTTCTGGGTTTCTCCTGCAATTACCGTGGTTAGTGGTCAGTCACCAGAACGATATATTTCCCTTTGTTTTCTAGGTTTGTTCGAAATTTACCGCAGTCACCAGAATGAAATTTCGGTGTTTAGCGTCTTTTCTTCGCCTTTTCTCGTGCTTCCCGGATTGGCATCACTCTTACACTTATTTAGACTTATAATACATGGTTTTTAGATATTTTTGGCCATTTTTATTTTTTTTATTAAGTTTTTTATTCTACTTTAACCGTTCACTAACAACGTGGAGGCCTTATAAACTTTCAAGGTATTATACCTGCATATGAAGCTCTGCATTTTTTTCGAATGCGCCAAACTTTGGTCTCATGTTTTTTTTATACTGTTGCGAGTTATTTTGAGAAAATTTATTTTTAAATGCATTAGAGGTGAAAGAAAATATTATTAGGGACATCGAATAGTGTGTACCTACACGAGAGATCTCGTTTCAAATATATATATATATGTGTGTGTGTGTGTGTGTGAACCTCGCGAGTACCTTAAAATTATAATAACAATAATAATATCCTAGCCTCGAGAAACTATTTTAAATTGGATTTGAATGAGTAATAGGGGTGTTGGGCTCAACAAAATGATTTTTATTTTTAGATTTAAAATCAAAGAATGGTGAAGTGCGGCGCGGAGGCGTAATTGACCCGAAAAATAAAGTGGGTGGAATTTTCTTTACTCACTAATATTATTTGAATATTTTGTTTATTTTGATAAGTATTTAGAAGCATGCGGGATTGCTTCAAATAAACATTGACTTGGACTGTTTGAATGGAAATGTTGAGGTTTTTGATGAATGTTTAGTATTTTAGTTTCTTGCTTAGGTAATAAGAATAATTATTTGCTTTCAATTACTTGGATGTCGAGCATGTATTTACCTTAGTGACAAATTACATCAATCATTGTTACATGTTGATCTTGGATTGTGATATAAAACTAAAGAAAATAAATTAAGATTTAAGAACTTCATGTATTGGGGCGATGATAGGCTGCATAGCGTCATCGTGGGTGCCCCCACTCGAGTTACCTACGATAGTTAATTCTTCTTCGGATGGAAAGGTAATAGGTGGCATGGTGTTACCTCCCTCATCAGATGTTGGTCCGAAAGGTAATAGGCTGCATACCGTTACCTCTGGACTCATTCCTGGACAACAAGACACCAAGAGCAGATTTCTTTCGGTCTTGCTTTACGATGTAATAACCAACAAAGTGTTTGAAATATTCTAATGTAATGAAAGTATTTGCATTTTTGGTATTTTAGTCTGAATAATGTTAGTGATGTTTAGGGAGGATCCACTGGACTTTCAAGCTCACCCCATTTTCTTTTTTTAGGTGACACATGACGCTACATGAATCAACCCACACTATTTATTTTGTTGAAACCTCAATGGAAAGGTTATTAAATGTTTTATCTTTTTCGTATTTAAATTTGAATTGGGCACGTGCTCCTTATTTTGGAAATGGCTTGTAAGATCTTATAATTCACATGTTTTGGACCTTGGCCTTTTATGCTACATGTTTACGTCCATTGAAAATTCATTTCAAGGTTATGAGATTTTTTTTTATGTTGAAGTCATTTTATTTCATGTGGAAAATGACGTTTAAATTGTTTGATCACTTTCTAATTCAATCAGAGATTATAACTTGAATTGTTTCATTAAGAATGTTTTTAAATGGATAGAACTTGGAAAGAGGAAGTTTTGAAAAAGATTGTGATGTCCCAGTTTTTGGTGGACGACGACCCGTGAGTATTGCTTCTCCTGCTGAATGGGTGCGCATCTACGCACAAGGCCCCGATGACGCATGGGAAGTTAGTTCCAGATTGGGGGCCGGGGTATTACAATTAGACGTTGATCTTGTTATTCAGTTCTTGTTCTTTTTCTTTTGGCCTCCTTTGTTCCGCTCTGTGGCTATCAACATCAACTCTAAATTAGGAGTGACAATTCGTGTCATCGTGTCATAAATGGGTTGTGTCATAAATGGGTCGTGTTTAACCATGCTCGTAATCATGTACCTGTTACGACCCATTTAACTTTTTATAATCAAATTTTAAAATAATTTTTTATTAAAAATATTAATAAAAATTTTAAAAAATTATATTTAAAATAATAATAATGAATTACATTATCAATAGTTTAATAAATACATTAATTTTAAATAATTTTTTTTATAATTGATCTCTTAAATTATCTATAATTGTGTTAAACATGTCATTTTTGAATTTTTTGTGTTGACCCAAACCCGTTAATTTCGTGTCGTATTCGTGTCGGGTTATCGTGTCATGTCACAAATTGCCACCTGTACTCTAAATAATAACTGAATGGAATTGAATATGCATTAATACTACGTACATGCTCTTTATATAGGCAAGTTTTGACTCCTAAATAGACCCTATCACTAACCTCTACTCACACACAAACTCAAAAATCCCAAAAATTCAATGCTTGGTTTGTTTGCAATCTGCCCACCAAAAGCACAATTTCTAGTAGCGTCATTGATTTATCTAAAATTTACCATTTTGCCATTCTCTCTTGCTAATTTCTTCCATCTGCCATTGCTTTATCACTTAATTATGTCCTCTACCATTGTCAATTACACACAAGATATAGTTCCAAATTTGATACCACTCGAGTCCATGGCATTGTCAATTAATTTACACCTTTTGCCATTGCTTCATGCCAATTGTGCCCATGCTTGTTCCTTCAATTCACACATTTGCCACTCAATTCATGGTTTACTTCATGCATCACAATTCTTGTGATTTTGGACCAGGTTGTGGGTTTTGTTTTAAGCCTTATTTAATGTTGGGCTTGTTGCAATTGATCCATCTTTCAATCTTCCTTCACCATTTTATTGAATTTGTGCAATGTTAAAGTCATTTTTTCATTTTCTCCTTATCTATATGCGTTTCCAATTATTTTAAACCTGCACAAACACTAAAGAACCTTCCTTGGGTATTAAATCACAATTATAAATGATAAAACTATATTAAAATTCTCAAAAATGCATAAATACATGTATATACTCTTAAAAATGTTTATGTACCTAATTATAAATAAGTATGTCATATTTTCTATCTAAACTCATGCAAAATATATATATAAAATACATATAATGTTAGTGTGCAATGTAACTAATAGTAAGGCATTCTAAGTTAACTTGAAATAAAGTTTTTACCTAATAAGTCAACTCTTTCTAACTCTGCCTAAGGTACCTACAGTCTAGGTTTTGATACCACTTTTGGTATCAAAGTAACAATCTCATTCTAGCCTAGAAACTATTGCCTAGGTTCTACTACCACCTTTGTAATGCCCACCTCCCCTTACCTGGGCCCTCACAGTTAGAGGACATAATTACCATACTGCCCTTAAGTTTTGCAATGATAGGCAGGTCATCCAAAAGGTGGGCGGTGCACATTAGTTCTTTTGTCTTTTTCTCTTTCAAGTCTTGGAAATCATTTACTAAAATAAATTCATATCATTCATTAAAAAATAAATCATGTTATAAGGTACAAACTCCTTAATTTATTACATTGAATTTAAACTTGAAAACTAATGAAAACATTAGGGCTAATATGCCCAATTTAAACATTTTATAAATACTAAGATCTAACTTGCTTTTATTTAAAAATTTCCTGAAAGATAAAAAGGAAGGGTGAGCTCAAGAGATATAATACCCTGATAAATTTTCAAATAAGAATATACAAGATTATAAATGAGTCCATGAAAGTACCAAGCACATTAAATACTCTAGTGGTAAAATATTAATTTTACCACAAAAGGGTAAAATGATCATTTAGCCACCTAGGGATAAAATGGCTAATTCACATGAAAAACGAACTGTAGAACAACACTGTGTGAAATAGTGAATGATTTTAAGTACAAAAAGTTATTTGAACAAATTAGGGGTGAAATGGTAATTTTGTCACTGGAGGGCAAAATAGTCATTTCATCTAAAGATACCTATACCATTATGAAAGCAATGTGAGAATAATTTTATAATAAATAGAACAAAATAAAATTTTTTGAAGACATTGTAAAAATGACAAAGATTAAATAAATAAAATTTATGTTACTTAAAGAATTTATATTTAAGGCATAGTACAAATTATTAGGGAATAAATACACAAAAATTTTTGAATAATTAATCCATAAATAACCACTTAAATGAATACCCAAATAATTAAAAAAAAATTATTTAAAGGGCCAATAATGAAATCAACTCAAAAGAATGCATTAGCAACTTCTAAAATAATTATTTACTAATACATGCTTGAGAAACAAGTAAAATAGAGAATTAAAAAGGTTTCTAAAATAAAATAAACTCAAAACCATGTATTAATAACTTCTAAAATAATTATTTACTAATATATGTGCTTGGAAAACAAGTAAAATAGAGAATTAGAAATGTTTTTATATGAAATCAACCCAAAAGAATGTATTTGCAACTCCTAAAACCTTTACTTACTAGTTCTTATGTATAAAAAATAAATAAAATGGAAAGGGAAAGAGTTTTAAAAAAGGTTTCTACAATGAAGACACCCCAAACTTGGAACTCTAATGGACAAGTCCCTTCTTGCTTTCTGTGCCTTGGCATCTCTTTATCTTTCTTTAGTTGTTCTAAACAACAATTAGAGTAGTAGTAACGAAGTTCTGCTCAAATTCTATGCTAGAAAGAGATTCAACAAAGGAGCTTAAGAATTAAAACTATTTGAGGTGGAATTGAATTCTAAATTTTACTTTATTATTTTGATTTCAATAAGATGTTCATGTATAATTATACTTGAATATGCATACTCTATGTTGAAATAATCATATATGTCATGCCTAGATGTCACATGCTTAGGTTTGCATGAATAAACATGTATGCTTTGTGATGATATAATCCTCACTATGTTTTTACCATACTCACATGTTAAATTTCTAAATCATGTTAGTTTATATTCATGAATGTTATGCTTTATACTTAACAGAAAGATTAATTAAGATTATAAACATGTACCGGCTTAGTATCCCAAAGGAGATTACTGTGGGTGTTCTTAAGATTGGAACGATGGGTTTGTCCCTAGTTCACACGGGTAAGGCTAAAAGTCTCGTATAATAGGTTGGACCCTAGATCTGTAATAACCCGTATTTTGGACATTGAGTCAATGGGCTTGACATGTATTTTCATGTATTAATTAGTGAATTATAAATAAAAATACATAATTTTATGGATATTGCATAATTTAATACGTGGATTAAATGAAGATACGTGATTTTTGAAAATAAAATTAATTAATGCGTGTATTAAAGTAAATAATGAAATAATTATTTAGTAGATAAAGTGGGTTGAATTTTAAAAAATTGGAAATGAAAATGACAAATGAAATGATTTAATTCAAGTATATATATAGTTATGTGTGTGTATATATATATATATATATATATATATGTAGAGAGAGAGAGAGAGAGAGAGAGAGAGGGAGAGAGATTTTAATTAAATGAAAAAGTATATATATGACGATGATTATTATTATATATAAATGTGCTTAGTTAGAATAATAATAATAATAATAATAATAATAATAATAATAATGAATGATGAAATGCATGAAATGAAATTATCTCATTTAAATTTAGTTATTATCTATATGATAAGGATAAGTGTGTGGAAAAAATCAAAGGACTCATGAAATACATAAATTAACGGATATTTATGAATGAGTTGGATGGATAAATCAAAACAATTAAAGAAATGAAATAAAGATATTATCTTGATGAGTTATGGGTGGATAAAGTAAAAAAAAATTATTAATTAATTAGATAATTATCTAATGACTTGGAGGGATAAGGAGATAATGAAGATGTTTATCTTTTTATTAATGCAATGAGACCTACCACTTTTTTTGGCTATAAAAAGGGATGCTCAAACTCAATTCATTTCATCCAACAAGTTCCATTCCATCCGAGAGAAACGTAAGGAAAAGGAGAAAAAAAAAGAATAAAAAGGAAGAGAAAGAAAAAGAAAAGAAGAAAAAAAAGAAAAGAAAAGAAAAAGGGGGGAAAATAAAAGAAAAGAAAAAGAAAGAAAAGAGAAAAAGGGAAGTCGCGTAGCTTTAGAAATCTGACACTTTAGGTAATCTACTTTTACCTCTTTTTAATTCCAAATTATTATAGAAATTGTGAATTTTAGTTTTATAGTATAGTTTCAATAAATGCATTAGTTTATTATGCGACCCAAAATTAAGGTATATTTGTCCTAGAAATGAAACTATATATATGTATGTATATATCATTGTGTTCAAATTTACGACTAGAATACAAATATGTTTATCATTAGTACCCTCGTAGACCCTAAAAAATGATATGGTAGTTGGAATTTGACACATAGGGAGCATACCCATTAATACTGAAATTTTAGTTGGTGGGTACTGAAATGTCAAGAATGAAACTCTGAACTCAATGGCACTAAAATTAAGATTTTTGGAGGTCAATTGATATATTAAATTCATATTTATGCGATTTGAGGATTAATTAATAAATATAAAGAAAAATGTATATAGGGTAAAAAAATAATGTTAAATAATAGAAAAAAATGTTATATAATATTCTATAGCATTATGAAATCCTTATTAGGGAAATGTGTAACATAGAAAATAATATTTATGTATTTAAACGCCAAATTTATAAAAGTGGCTAGTTATTGTGTACCAAAAGTGGGACACATGTCGACAATATATATTTTCAGTATTTTGAGTCACTATTAAAGGCTTAATTGACCATGTTAATTACATTGACCTTGTCAATTTGACAAGTCGATGAGGGTTAGGTTTAGATAGAGTTGACTACAATTGACTAAGTCAATCCTTTAATTGACCAAGAACCATAAAGTTAGATTGGAGTCAAGTTTTATGTAGATATTAAGAAACTAAGTTGATCATGCAAGATCAAACATTAGCAGGATGCGACCGGTAAGTAGAGTAGCACAGGGAGCTAAGCATCCTTGTGAGTCGTGTTTTCTAATTTATCACTTAACTTGTTATTTTGTCGTAAATGAAATATTTTTACATATTGAAATGCATTTAAAATCTTTAAATGTGATTTAAATGAAAATATACACCGAATATTGAGGTCCAGGTGCAGGTTAGAGTATTGGATGTGGTAGAGCATTATGAACGAGTGGCTATTGTACTCGAGGGTACGGTCGGGCCAGGTCTATCAATTGGGTTCTCCTAGAGCATTGAGGATGAGTGGTTGTCGTACTTTGGGGTACGGTCAGGCCAAGTTTATCAATTAACTCCCTGGGATATGATATGAGATACGGTTAACTGTCGGGTTTCACCCCTCGAGTTGATTTATGTGTTTTCAGCATTAAAACCATTTTCAAAATGGAAGGTGCACGATTGCATTGTAGATTTAACATTCATTAACTATTGCACTCATTCTCATTATTATTATTGTGCATTCATACATGACATTGTTTTTCTAGAATTCTTGTTTTAAGTTATAGCTTAGGTTATATTACTCACTGAGCCGCTGTAGACAAAATTGACTTACTACTCTAACATTTCAGGTTCTTTTTTTGCAGATAAGGGGAAGAAGGTGGTCATTGCGTAGGGCACACCATGTTTAATTTGGTAGGTTTCCTCATGTGGTTTACTATTTTGAGAGTTAGAATAATGTACAGAAAGTGAGGAAAATATTGTAGATATTTTTTCTTAGACATTCCGCTACTACTACATTTAGGAATTTATATATATATATATATAGTTAACTTTTGTCAAAAAAAAATTTATTGTAATTATTTGTTCCTCCAGTTGTTTTTGCATTTATTAAGCTTACTCTGATAGTAATGTATGGTGATTTTAAGAGGCTTAACAGTGTTTTGCAAGCTCTATTTGGGAGAAGGTTTGTTAGAACACTATGCCAGTCGGTTCGTCATTCTCCATAAGGAAGGGGTCCCAACAATGTTGATATCAGAGCCCAAGGTTTTCCAATTAAAGAATAACAATTGGTGTTAAGCTAAGGAACCTCAGAGTAATCGCAAAAGTTAAGAAAACCCTAGGAATGACTTAAAGTAGCATAACAAAATTATGGATGAAAACTTTCTGACTTCTGATTGACAGGAAGAGGAACTGAGTGAGAATGGCCATATCATGAGGAGAATTTGACTGTCATTGGGAGTTAGTGAGTTTTAAGATTTAGAATTTGAATGTAAGGAATTAGACTATTACTTGGAGATAACTACCTTAACGAGCAGGATCCTATGTAGAGGCTCGAGGCTATGATCAGGGCATCTACTGAGGCTACTCAGGCCCAGACAGCCTTATTGAGAGAGAGACTAGATAGGATTGAGGTTGACCAACAGAGGGTTGAGCCAGTAGTAGCCCCTGTACCCATTGTACTTGAGAGAACTGCAGACCACGTAGCGTTAGCCCCAGTGAGATAGGGAGATGATGCTACTCATGATCGCCTTTTGAAGAGGTTTCTGGATTTGAGGCAAGATTGAGAAGAACGCTGAGACATTGAAGTTGTCAGAGGAGAACCATGTACTCTTTGCTACACATATGCTTGAAGATGAGGCTGCGATCTGGTGGAAGGCCACCCAGACTATAGAGGGTCATATTACTACATGGGCCCATTTTTGAAAATTATTCTTGAGTGCTTATGTTCCTAAGATAGTAGGAGAGCATAAGAAGGTAGAGTTTTTGACCCTACGACAAGAAGACATGTTGGTAAGGGAGTATACCCACAAATTCCTTCGATTGGAGGCATATGAACTTGAGCTAGTGGGTAACCCGAGGGAGAGAGCAAGATTCTTTTGTCAAGGGCTGAAGGCCAAAATTAGATAGGGGACATCGACATTTATTGAGGCTACTCTTGAGACCATCTAGAGACAGGTGCTACAGTTTGAAACTGATGGAAGAGATAAACGTCTGATGGTCCAAATAGTACAAGGTGCTACAGTACAACCGCAGCAGCAATTACAGCCCCAGTCATTGACTCAGGGCGGTTAGCATGGTTGACCCCGAGGAAGAGGAAGTACTTGGGAGGATAGTCCAAAAGGGAGCAGAGTCAGCCACCTCCCTTAGTCCCCATCGTTGCCACCCCAGTTCAAACATATCAGCCAGTGGAACAACCACTGACTTAGTATGGGGTTCGAGGTAGAGGTCGAGGTAAAGGCAGAGATACAAGACATAGAGGTTATGGGGCGACCCAAACATATCAGGCTGCGCAGGACATCAGATTATATGTTTTAGTGTGGTCAGCCAAGCCGCAGACGACATGACTACCCTATGCTTGTTCCAACTTCTAGTGTACCCACCACTATTGTTACTCTAGGGAGAGCACAAGCTATCACACAACCTAATCTGGAGGCTACCACGACATTGGTAGAATGTATCGTTTCTATTTTACATTCTACCTTATATGTGTTGATTGATGCTGGCTCTACGTTATCATTCATCTCTAGACATGCAGCCGATAGACTGGAACTTAGATCTCTTAGGTCACCCACCTAGCTTATGTTGAGTACTATAGTCGAGGAGCGCATTCACCCTAACCTGATTTGTGAGGGTTGTGTGTTGTGGTTGGGTAACTTTGAGACCATTGTTGACCTTCGGGTGTTAGAGTTCCTAAATTTGATGCTATACTAGGGATGGATTGGCTAGCCGCGTACCGTGCGCACATCGATTGTTTTGCCAAGAGGGTCATATTTCATATACCAAGGCAACCTATTATCATCATTCAGGGTAGTGCCTCTAATAGATCGAGAACCCGAGGTAGAATAGCAACACAGAATGAGATCGATACTCTAGCCAGTCTTACCACCATAGATGAGAGACCTTCATGGGCGAGTATGGATGAGATTCCTATTGTTAGAGACTTTCCTAATGTGTTTCCAGAGGATTTACCTGGCTTGCTTCCTAAGTGGGAAATCAATTTCATTATTGAGGTTATTCTAGGGACACAACCTATTTCGATCCCTCCTTATCAAATGGCACTTAAGGAATTGTAGGAATTGAAGGTCCAACTTGAGGAACTGATGAGTAAGGGTTTTATTACCCCTAGTGTGTCACCTTGGGGGTGCTCCAATATTGTTTGTGAGGAAGAAAGATGGGAGCCTCCATATGTGTATCGACTATCGGCAGTTGAACAAGGTGATAGTAAAGAACAAGTATCCTCTTCCCTACATTGATAATTTGTTTGACTAGCTCAGAGGTGTCATTATGTTTTCAAAGATAGATCTAAGATCTGGGTACCATCAACTGAGGGCTAGGGAGGAGAATGTATCGAAGACGACTTTTCAGACTTGTTACGGGCACTATGAGTTCCTAGTCATGTCGTTTGGCATGACAAATGCCCCTATGATGTTCATGGACTTGATGCAAAGAGTGTTTCATCCCTATCTTGACTCCTTTATCATTATCTTTATTTATGAAATTCTCATTTACTTGAAGACTAGGGAGGAACACGCTGAGCATTTGAAGATCGCACTGCAGACTCCTCGAGATCACCGTCTATATGCTAAGTACAGTAAGTGCGAGTTCCGGTTGACAAAGGTCCAATTTTTAGGCTATGTGGTAGAAGCTGGTTGAATTTTTGTAGATTTGACGAAGGTCGAGACTATTATTAGTTGGCCGAGACCTACCATAGTAACCAAGATCTATAGCTTTCTAGGTTTGGCATGTTATTATCACAGATTTGTGTAAAATTTCTCAAGGATTGCTACACCTATGACGAAACTTATCCAGAAGGACGTGTCGTTCATATGGACAGATAGATGTGAGGAGGCCTTTCTTGAGCTGAAGCATCATTATACATCTGCGCTAGTACTTGTGCTCCTTGAACCTAGTCGTGAATTGGTAATCAATATAGATGCATGTGGGACAAGCCTTACGTGTGTGTTGATACAAGGAGACTAGATGATTTCTTATGCCTCATGACAGTTAAAGGTGCATGAGAAAAAATTACCCTGTCTATGATTTAGAGTTAGCAGTAGTGGTGTTTGCGCTCAAGATTTGTCAACACTATCTATATAGTGAGCGTTTTATGCTTTATTCTAATCATAAGATCATCAAGTACTTATTTTCTCAGAGAGATTTGAATATGAGGCAGAGGAGATGGATGGAACTTCTTAAGGATTATGACTTTACCATTGAGTACCATCCTGAGAAAACCAATGTAGTAGCTGCTGTGTTGAGCAAAGAATGGGTTGAGACAGCTTGTGTGTTTAGGCATATATTTCAGGAGTGGAGGATGATTGATTTTGTGACAGTGATGAGTATCCACGAGACTTCGAGTGAGACTAGAGTCAGTGCACTGATGAGAGCCTAGTCGGTGCTGCCTGCTAAGATCATGGAGCTACAACCTCATGACATTGATTATGTGATGGACTGGGAGTGGGCAAATGACACTTCTCTTGTGGAGTGGTCGATTGACAGTGATGGTGCACTAAGGTTCAGGGGAGGATTGTGGGTACTAGATAACCCTTGCCTAAGGCAAAGAGTACTAGTAGAGCTACACTGCTCAAGGTATATCGTTCATCTAGGCACCAATAAGATGTATCATGATGCTCGACGTACATATTGGTGGTTGGGGATGAAGTAAGATATTGCGGCCTTTGTGCAGAGATGTGACACGTGCCAGCTAATTAAGGCTAAGCATCAAAGACCCAGCGGCTTACTATAGCCCTTGGCTATTCCTGAGTAGAAATGAGAGCACATCACTATGGATTTTGTGATGGGATTACCCCGGGCTCAATAGAGACATGATACTATTTGGGTTATTGTTGACAGACTGACTAAGTCTGCTCATTTCCTCTCGATTTATACCAGAGATTCAGTTGAGAAGTTGAGTTGATTGTATATCCACGAGATCATAAGATTACATGGGGTCCCAATATCCATTGTGTCTAATAGAGATGTTTGGTTAACATCTCATTTTTGGCAGACTTTGCAGAGACAGTTGGGGACTAGGGTAAACTTGAGCATAACCTTCCATCCACGACTGATGGTCAGTCAAAGAGAGTGATCCAGACTGTAGAGGATATGCTTCGTGCACGCGTCCTTGATTTTGGTGGTAGCTGGGAGGATCATTTAGCATTGTGCGAGTTTTCATGTAATAACAACTACCAGGCGAGTATCGGCATGGCACCATTTGAGGCATTATATGGTCGATCTTGCCGATGTCCAGCTTCTTGGGCCGAGGTTGGTGATATAGCAGTTTTGGGCTCTACTTTTGTATGGGAGCAAAATGAGAAAATCTAACAGATTCGTCAGAACATGAAGGCGGCACCGGATTGACAGAGGAGTTATGTCGATAACTGGAGGAAGATCCTTGGGTTCAATGTTGTTGATCATGTACTACTTCGGATTTCTCCTCGGAAAGGGTAGACTCATTTTGATGTTTCAGGAAAACTCGCTTTGAGATACATTGGACCTTTTGAGATCCTCAAGAGCATAGGTCTTGTGGCTTATTGATTGACATTGTCGCCTCAGCTAGCGAGAGTACATAATGTATTTAATGTGTCGATGATGAGGAAGTACTACCCTGATCTTTCGCATGTGATTGATTGGAGACATGTTGAGTTACGAGAGGATTGTTCATATGATGAGGCTCTAGTATCTATCATTGATTGGGTTGTGAAGAAATTGCGTAACAAGGAGATACCGATGGTACGTGTACTTGGCAGTTTCATGGTACCGAGCAGGACACCTGGGAGCGAGAAGACTACATAGCATGTCATTTCCCTAATATTATGAGAGTCGCTTCTTAAGCTTTTATTATTGTAGTAAATTTTGAGGATGAAATTTGTTCTAAAGAGTGAAGATTGTAACAACCCATATTTTTGGACATTGAGTCGATGAGCTCGACATGTATTTTCATGTATTAATTAGTAAATTATAAATAAAAATACATGATTTTATGGGTATTACATAATTTAATGTGTAAAATAAATGAAGATACTTGATTTTCAAAAATGAAATTAATTAATGTGAGTATTAAAATAAAACAATGAAATAATTATTTAGTAGATAAAGTGGGTTGGATTAAAAAAATGGAAATGAAAATGACGAATGAAATGATTTAATTCAAGTATGTATATGTATATATAGTTATGTATGAATATATATATAGAGAATGATATATTTAAATTAAATGGAAAAGTATATATTTATGATGATGATTATTATTATATCTAAATGTACTTGGTTGGATTAATTAAAATAATAATAATAATAATAATGAATGATGAAATGCATGAAATGAAATTATCTCATTTAAATTTAGTTATTATCTATATGATAAGGATAAGTGTGTGGAAAAATCAAAGGAATAATAAAATATATAAACAAAAGGATACTTATGAATGATTTGGATGGATAAATCAAAACAATTAAAGAAATGAAATAAATACATTATCTTGATGAGTCATGAGTGGATAAAGTAAAAGAAAAATATTAACTAATTAGATAATTATATAATGACTTAGAGGGATAAGGAGATAATGAAGATATTTATCTTGTTATTAACGCAATGAGACCCACCACATTTTTTGGCTATAAAAAGGGATGCTCAAACTCAATTCATTTCATCCTTCAAGTTTTGCTCACCATTACATTCGAGAGAAACCCAAGGGAAAGAAGCAAAAAAAAAAAAAAAAAGAAGAAAAAGGAAGAGAAAGAAAAAGAAAAAGAAAGAAAAGAGGAAAAGGGAATCTACATTTGGAAATCCGACACTTTAGGCAATCTACTTTTACCTCTTTTCAATTTCAAATTATTATAAAAATAGTAAATTTTAGTTTTATAGTATAGTTTTAATAAATGTATTAGTTTATTGTGCGACCCAAAATTAGGGTATATTTTTCCTATGAATGAAACTATACAATACACACACACACACACACACACACA
>JAJIYU010006147.1:0-21111 GCA_030144865.1 Tinospora cordifolia | reverse complement strand
CAACTGATGTTTAAACCTATTAATAAAATCTTCCGCCTTCGAATCCACTTGTTCGTCTTCACCAGATTTCCTCAACTCCTTCCCTTTAAAACTCATCCAACTTCTCGCCGTGGCCTCCCGCCGGCGACTCTCACCGACTTCACCTTTCAATTCCCCTGATCGCTTGTTGTGTTTGATTTCTGCATAGAAAGTTTCACAGAGCACTACAAAACTCTGTGTCTTGGCAAGCACCAACAGCTAATCCCTGCAAGCGGAGAAGCCATTGCTTTTCTTCTCCACCAACACAGTTTCAGCAATGGCGGTAGGTGCAAGCGGTGTACAAGACAACGATTGGTCAGCAGAAATGATCTGGTAATGATGCAGCAATGAGCAGAAACTGGCGATAAAGCAATCTGCAACAGTAGGCAACGATGCAGGGACACACAACAAAAAAAAATCACAGCGGTAAGAAGACAATAGTAGCAGCAACACGGTGAAACGATGCAGTGCTGATAGTTGTTCGATCGGAGCGAATATGTTATTGTTGTAAACAAAATAAAAAATGTTGATAAAAGTGAAAAACGAAAACTTGATGAAAATATTTTTGATAATATTTTTAAAATAATGATATAGCATGTAATTTCCCCAACTATAAATCTATGTTATACTCATTGATAGTAAAAAAACACCTTAGTTTTTGGTCACATAATAGATTAACACTTTTGTTGAAAACTACACTAGAAAAAACTTTAATTCAGAACTTTCATAGCTATTTTGAATTGAAAAGAGACAAAAATTATAAATCCAAAGTAACGGATATTTGAGAATGGACAACTTTTTCTTTCCCTCTTTTCTTTCCTTTTCTTCTTCTTTTTCTCCTTCTTTTTCTTTCTTGATTTGCTCTCTTTCTCTCTCTCTATCTCTCTCTTTTCTTCTTTTCTCGGATGGAATTGTTGTGAGCATGAGAGATGAGAGCAAGCCTTTATATAGGGATTGATTTTACAATTGTCTTAAAGTCATGTATTTTCATTTAATATTTGATGCATTCATATATGAAAATATATGTCGATCCTATCAACTCAATGTCCAAAATACAGATCATTACACTAAATGAAATGAATTTTATGTTTTTACTCATGAAACCAAGGCATATAGAGGTAGGGTCACATACCTATAGAGAAAAGGACAACTTTTTTTAAGTGTAAGAACCTATTGCACTTGTGTAACAACCCAATTCTTTTTTTTTAAAAAAAATTATAGAAAATATAATAAATAAATACTAATATTATTATGGATGTGGGGCTTAGGAACTAAGGAAAAGATTTACATAAATAAGATGTGTTTCTGCATCATAGTGGGAATAAGGAAAAAAATAGGAAAGTTATGGTAACCATTTATTTAATTTTCCCACATAACTAGTGTTTTGCTTTACATTTAGTTATCTAACTTTATTTCAAAACCCTAGTCTCAAAAGATTGACATGAAGCTTTTGGAAATTGCTTCCGAGCAACTCCAAACACATTCGAGAGTAAATTTGGGTCAAAGGAAAGATCTTGATATCCTATTTGCTTCTCACATATAACCAAGTCTAGATTTGATTTATGAAGGAATTTTTGGTGGAAAAAATTAATTTGTTGTATTATATGCTAAATTGTAAATATGGCATCTAGGAAGAAATCATATTTATAATAAGGAATATATATATATATATATGCATGTATGTATGTATGTATGTATATATATGATTCCTTTATTTATATGGATAATTATAATTAGAATAAGGAGCATATTTTATTTGTTTGATAGATACCCTATATTGAAAGGAAAAGTACATAGATAGCTTTTGATCACTTGCTCATCCTGAGGCCGAGGTTGAGATGAGCTTGGACAATGCCTCATTCTTTGAACCTCAGGATGAGTAAGTAGTGTAGAAACAGCTGATGACGATATACGAAATTAAGAAAATGCATGACATTAACTTGAAGGCCGAGGGTGAAGGAAGCCTAGAAGCATAGGCTGAGCAAAGCTATTTCAACTTGGGACGAGCAGATGAAATGACGAAATTCAAGAAACCATCTAATGTTACCTCGACCTTAATGTTATAGTAACAAACTAACCTAGTGGAGGGAGATCTGACCACAAGGTAGAGTCAAGCTCATGATCAAATCATGCTATCGAAATCTCCTCTGTAATTCTTCCCTACAAACCTAAATATTAACTATATAAGAAATATATAAATGAATGTCTCAGATTTCCTAAGGAACTAAGCTCTCAATTAATTCAAAATCACTGTATAACAAGAATATTTTTTATTAAATACATCTTCAATGTCTATAAATAGGGTTAGTCCTCACTATTTTGGGGACTTGGGGTAGAAAATTAATATTGGGCCCTTTATTTTAAATCAAATATTTTTTATATAGTAAAATATAAATATTTTCTAACAAATATTATAATTACATAAATTTAAAAATTTTCACAAATATTATATGATAAAAAACTTAAGAAATAAATTAATCTACAATTTTAACAATTTTAATTTTGGGTTTATTAAAAAAAAATATTTACAAAAAAAAATATAAAGTTAGCAAAAAAAAAAAGGATTAACAAACAAAGATAGGTAATTCTTTTCTTATGTGTTTATATATATATATATATATATATCATGAAATACTTAAATTATTATATATTATATATAAAAATAATATTCGAATATGAAATGAAATCATATTATAAGTAAAAAAGAGAATATTAGACTATATTATATAAACAAAAGTATATAAATATGTAGACTACTATTAAAAGGTAAATAGAATATATTTTATATATTTAAATAAATATATTAAACTACATTATATCTATATACATGTATATGGCCTCAAAATTGGACCATGAAAAGTGCAAAATAGGTATTTCTAATTTCAATGAGTTTGTTACTCCAATTAAGTTAAAAAAGTATTAATGTTGGTGTAAAAAGCAGTTAAACTAAATAGTAGGTATTTGTGACACCCCGACCCCCAATCCGAAAGCACCATCCTCCGCCACGTGTGACGTTGGGGCCAGCGCTGATGTCGCGCTCCCTTTCGACTGATCAGCTGTGCGTTTGGGATATATCTAATCAATCTTTAGTCGTCGGAGACCGGGATAATCACTAACTTTTCCTCAATCTATAAAATGCTTGTTCATCTTTTCCACTAATCTTAGTGGAATAAAATAAGAAAACCATTTCATATAATTGTTCAACTAACAGTAAATTATATCAAAATACATCACTAGATTTTCACAGAAATTATTCACAATAAATGAAGATACTGCAACAGAATCAAATATCAAAATATACAGCCAATACTGTACAATTCAGATATACCAGGAAAAATATACACTGCCTTTGCAGTTGAAACATATCTTCAAAAACATACCAAAAAATCACAATTTGAAAATACAGTGCTTCAAAACTTATATCACAAATATACAGTAAAATGGGCAATATGCCCCAGTTTTCATCACAAAATACAATTTCCATTTAAAATAGTTTCAAAATCATAATAAATCAAAGTCTTGCAATAACCTCCCAGTGAGGCTACCCTACATCTTCTAGTCCATCAGTGTACTCCACCTTTGCGAGTACCTGCAAAAAGAGTGCGGTGAGCTCGAAAGCCCAATGGATCATCCCTATACATCACTAGCATTATATAAACCAAAATCCAAAATATACACACGTTTTCATTACATTAATCGTTTTAAGCATTCATTTGTTTTGTTGCACTCTAAGACCGAAAGAGATATTCTCCCGGTATCTCGAATGTCAAGCAATTGTTCCTAGTCGGTAATGTCTTAAGCCACGCTACCGTTCATGACCCTGACACACATCTAGGAATAGGTGCAATGGTGTACGATCATCGCCAACCCATCCGAAAAACCCTCAACTGTTGCAGGCAGCTCTACTAAGGATACCAACAATGGGATCCAGAACTATGTGTGGCAGATATCACAACGAGGCATCAATAGATCCACCATCACTCCAGTACATGGATTCAGATTATTCCATTAATCTTCTTTTAGTTTCAATCATTTTCATTCTATACCATATCATCATGTAAGGTATCTAAATCATGTAGCAAGTAATATAAATAACTTCCCCTAGCAATCATGCTTCATATTCAATCAAATACTGCATATAATTAGACATTATGCTTAATCGTCAATTTAAGAATTTAAAAATCATGCACATCCTAGCATGCTTCTAACATCCTAGGCTACACAAACATCATGTTTTGAACTTTAAGTCTTAATAATACTAGTGAGCAAGAGAATCCTGCCCACCTAATAATGCAAAATGACCTTTGCACCTAGTTGCAAAGATTAACTCTCAAAGTCCAAAATTTGAAAATATAAATTTTATTATTTACTCCGAATCACCATACTCCTTACTACAATAGTATTTTCATTCCAATTTCATCATAAAATTTCACCTTTTATCAAAAGGGTTAAAAATTCAGATTTCCCTTTTTACCATATTAAGGTGTGAAATTATAGCCTACGCATTTCAAACTAAGAATTAAACATATTCAAAATTGATGACTTCTTCAGAGGTTGAGTGGATCAAGTTTTATTACCTATTCTAGGAATTGCACCTCCAGAAACCCTCCAAATAGGTGAAATTCCTCTAGATTTGTTTAAAACTGCAAGTGAACAGTTTAAACTTTCAGAATTTAGTTCTAAATCGATAAACTCTTAATTTAGAAGGAAGATCCGAGCTTATTTGGTTCAGGATAGCTTTATGCATCAGAACTCTCAAATTCTTAGTTTCTGATATTGAATCTGCATAATTTATCTAAATGAATTTACAAATCTTGAACTAAAATTATTGAGAGGTTAAGATTCCTACCTTAGACCTTTAGATCCTTCTTGGATTAGCTATGAATCTTCTCTTTGAAGCTCTGGGATGATTTGAGAAAATTTGTGAGTGAAACGATGAAATTAGGGCTTCAAAATTTTTAAATATTGCGCAATGATCGTGGCGACACTTTAGTGATCGCGTCACCAATGTGACCTCTTCTTTTTGTAATCTTCCTTCGATGACCGTGGTCGGCACTTCAATGACCACGGTCACCAGTGTGACTCTTTTTTTTATTTTCAACGTTTTTCTGAGTTTTTTCCAACTATCCGATGTTCCAATTTATTTTATTTTCACAAGATACCATATAATAAACATTAAAAACATGTTTTCAAACATTTTTATATTTATTTCATAATTTTTTTAAAATTTATTTTTGATGTGTATGCATTTGAAAAATTTGGGGTATTACAGTATTAAATGGGAATAAAAATTATTAAAAAGTAAAAAAAGATTTCAAATGGGAATTGAAACTTGGTCTCCTAATTAGTTGATGAGAAAAGTTTTAAGCTATCAACATATATATATATATATATGTATATATATATATATATATGAAGAGATTTAAATATATTTTAAGGTCTCAAAAAGTCGGGGGCCAAGGATGGTCGTGCCGCGAACCTCTTAAGGCCAGCCTTGTCTTTAAATTCTTCCCATGGTTGTAATCAGATGCATTACAAAATTCTCAATTTTCATTATACTCAGACATTGAAGATGTTAAGTTATAAAGAAGGTTTTTCTTTGTTTTTCCCTTTCAATTAGTGTGGTTCTCATTTCTACTTATATTTACCTGATTCATTTGCTATTAGTCAATTTTCGTACCAACAATTGACATTGTCTATTGGTATGACTACAAGTAAGTGTTCCCTTTCATCATCAATTGGAGAGATCAATTTTAATACCATCAATGCACTCGTGGTTGAAGAAATAAGGATGTCATAAAAACCACCCTGTCCACATCAAAGAAGACCACCACTGAGGAGGAAGAACTATGCTAATAAAAAATGATAATGGAATAATAGCTTGCCCTACATGCTATGCTTCCTAATCTCTTTCAATGAGAGCAACCATCCCTATTGCAAGACAATCTAGCAAAAGGAGGGTTTGAACTTCCTAGAAGCTAAGACGCTTGCTAAAAGTATTAACAAGTTGCTTTTGATCTATGTAAGAAACGCAAGGAGAGCTTCATTTAGATGATCTCTGAAACACATTAAATGAGAAACATAGGCAAAATGTGATATGGTCATCATCATGCCTACCTAATCATTCCCAAGGACTGAGGATGGTGGAGTCTAAGGGAATCACTCACCATGTCACAAAAAGAAACCCCAAAGTCATTATGGCGATGCCACCATGTGCAAAGGATTCTTACATCACCTTAGTTGAGCTGACCCAAAAATCAATTTAGAAATTAACCCTGAGTTAAGGCAAAACAAAAAAAATTGCATGTTAAGTTGGATTTTGACATGATAAATCCATAAATTATGAAGTATCTTAGATGTTTTGCTAGTTAATAATCAAGAGTAGTTCATTTAAAAACAATAATTGAAGCCAAAGAATTATGAGAGTAGTCTTGTCTTTGGTTGGAACAAAGGCGTTTGAAATCAAATACTAGCTGTTATGTTGACAGATCACACAACAGGGGATGTATAAAAATATGGTCAGTTGAGGTACCAAACGTTGTCCAAAAATCACAAGAAATTGGCTTTAGGTAGGTGGGATTATGCTGAATAGACTTGCAAAATTTGATGTTATTTGGTTGAACGATCTAGCCACAATAAATTAGGAAGTTAATATGTTCATTAGTGTTAACAGTGAACTAGATTTTAAATCCATATTTAATAATTTTAAAAATAATTCTAGAGACCTTATTTAGATACAAAATTTTGTGAGTGTGCTTCTAACATATTCAAGTTTCAACTAGCCAAAAATCGGCCTAATTGGATATGGTATCATAGGGAAACCAAAGCCATGAATAGGTGACAATGCTTATGATTCAAAACAATCACAACAAAAGAGAAAATGCTTGGAAACCTTACAAAATGAACCCAACAAAAGGAAAAGTAAAATTTAGGGTAAAATTTAATAAATATAAAACAATCATACAATTTTTTGTTACAATTCCATGTATAGTTGGTGACAAAAAATACACGAAACTTGTGATGCAGAAAATGACTTGGTTCGGAACATTGATAGTTAACCTTTATGTTAATTAGATTCCAGACTATTGGTTCATTTAAATCCTAAGAAAATTCCTATGAATAACTGAGAAGGTGGATGAATGTTCCATCAAATAGTAGTTCATTCGCGAATGAAATTTGATCTTGGAAGAATCACACAAAATGACCCAAAAAACCAAATTGTAGAGTATTAGTGCGAGCTTAAATGTTTGAATCCCATTAGAGTATGAATTGTTGTTGAATAGGGATTTAGGGGCCCATAAAGGAAGATATTCGAGAAGAAGGTATTAAGATATATGTGAGCAGTAATTTTGTTTCATTAGTTTATACTTATGTTTCTGTTAATTAAATGTGGTGCATATTGTGTGCATATTGGTTTGATTTGGCATGAATTGCATGGTTTAATTGTTTAGCTTTGAGTTTTTGAGGCTTGGTTTAGACCTAAGAGTGATAAACTCTAGGTTTTCAAGGTTTTGTCTAGATTTTTAAGTAGATTATTGTGCTTGGTAATGCTGCTGCAGTGTCATTATTACACATAGGAGGTTCAACATCGCTTGAGGTTGAGATCTTTAAATGTTACCACTTGGCTCTAAAAAGGGTTTTGAGATGAAGACATTAGACTCATTCTTGGTTTTTTCTGCCTTTGGATTTCGATTACTCTATGTCTTGTTACATTTCATTGTGCATAATGATATGTGCTACATGTTATTCTTAGAACATTGGTTATGGCCATTAAATTTATAATTACTATCCACAAGCTTGCGGTTTGAATTTTGTCTCCTTATTGTTCTAGATCTTTCAGGTCCCTCAGCTATAAATAAGGGGAAGGGTGTTAAGGTCGAATAGGACATTCGTTACCCTATTTAGAAGGACCAAATTTTCTATTGTAGGTATAAAATGTGTGGATCATCATGTATAATACGTTTTGTTGAAATAGAACTTCCGTTGTATGAGCATAGATCTTATACTTATCTATTGTGTCATGATGAAACATAGGTGTTGATTTTGGTGAAGGTTGAGGCTTAACAAAAGTCTAGAGAGTAAGGTAAAGTTTTACTTGTCAGGTTATTGTGCTGGTTGGTTCGTCATTGGGTTTGCAACACTATCTTTCATTTAGTTTAATGACATTTTATAAATGTTATCATTGATTTATTTTATAATAGAAAATTAATAAAATAATAACAGAATATATCAATTTAGCATTTTGATAATCTTCACTTGGTACTATGTGTTTAGAGTATCAGATAATACTATAAAATAAAGATGAAGCAACTCAAATGTAGCTCAAATTTCATACTTTTATTTGAAAATATTAATTATTAGAACAACACACAATGCATTGTCATTTCTCTGGAGCATTTGGCAACACTCAAATATAGAAACTCATGGTAACACTCAATTATATAAATGCATGGTAAGCAACAATATTCCATACATCATAACAAATCACACCCAAATCCTTTAAACTTCATGCTATTGTTGTTGATCCTGATGTGATCGATATAATTTCAAGTCTTTGTGCATGTAGTTGGCTAACACTAATGAAACCCAAAAGAACTAGCTCTGACTTCAAGC
This sequence comes from Tinospora cordifolia, assembly GCA_030144865.1. Taxonomy (NCBI): domain Eukaryota; kingdom Viridiplantae; phylum Streptophyta; class Magnoliopsida; order Ranunculales; family Menispermaceae; genus Tinospora; species Tinospora cordifolia. Next base: position 12,480 of record JAJIYU010006147.1, on the reverse strand, counting down.
CTTTGTGTGTGTATTATCTGTATAATTACAAACAAATTAAGCATTACTATTCATTTCGTGTTAGATGGTAGTAAAATTGACTTATGACTAGGTATAGGGAGATGTAATACCCCAAAGAATTAAAAAGAATAAGCATAATAATCTAAAAAAAATTAAAGAGAATAGTGATACCCCAAAGAATTGAAGAGAATAGGGTATCGTGGAAGTGCATCACGGTTTGTGAAAGTGGGACTTTTGCCTAGAGACTGTGGTAGTGGGCCAGGGCACCGTAATACTACAATTGAATTTCCTAATTTTGGACATTGATGTAGTACTACAGTACTGAGAATGGGATACTGCGGTACTGCGATTGGAAAACTCAGGAATTTGAGCAAAGACATGGTACCATGATGCCGAAATGTGATCCTGCGATTAGAAATTGTCCTAATATCGCGATATCAACCACTATACTAAGACTCGATACCATAGTATTGCGATTGAAGATTAAAAAATGGAAGCTCTAGGGTGCAGAGATGTCTATATATTATATGCAAAAAACCCTAAACACACAAATTCTTATGCAATTGCCTCCTCTGCTAGCAAAGAAAACCCTAGTCGCCCAACTCCATTCCATAGCTGCTCACTTTGCTCGCAAGGAAAACCCTAGTCACCTATTGTTGATTCCCTCCTTCCCCACATGTGTTCTAAACTAGATTTACCAAGTTCCAATCCTCTTCCAACTATCCTACGAAGACAGATAATGTTGTTAGTGAGGAATCAAATTGAGACATGGTTACGCACATCTAAACGCAGGTAACACATTAGAACTCATGTAGAAACCATGTTTCAATGATTATCATGCACTGAATAAGCCCAAGCCCATATACATCTTCTTGATCAAACAGAACCCTCAAACCACTTGCAGTTACCATGAGATGTAAACGAAGGGGACAACGAGGGAAGTAATGGAGGGGATTAAGGTATAACACTCTTCTAGTCGTTATGATTTACATTCTACTACTAGAATCTTAGTTGCTAAAGTGCCATACACCAAAAGCTAAGAATAGAGGCACGAAAGTGCAATACTCAAAAAATAGTTGCAATATCATGATAACACCCCACGTTACCACAGTAATGCAATTAAAAACCATGGGATTGCTGCTGTACTGAAAGTAATAACACTGTAAACCCTCATTTGAGTTTGAACACTTGTGCACATGGACCGATATGACATTTTTCATTTATGCTAAGACACTTAGGAATGGAAACACATGAAGATCACCCAGTTTTGGCCTATTACATACACTATGATTATTAGGAAATCATTAGAAATCGACTGTCTACTATTACAAGTGTTACAAATACTAAGAAATCATGACATTAAATCATTAAGGTGAAAGATACGTGATGATCGGAATAACAAAGCGATGATCTTGAAGGACCTCAGCATAGAAACATGTGGAGATGACTATCCTTTCTCTCTAATATTATCTTAGTCTCAAATGTGATACATGACTGAGTGGTTACCATTTTTATATTGTTTAGAAGCATGTTAGGAATGTGATAATGCTTACTTGTTTGATTGCTAGTCATTATACATTTATTGCATGACATGTAACTTACGTATTTTCAATATTGACTTAAGAGCATGCCATCTATGTTATTTAATGAATAACATGATTGATGTCACCTAATGCATGATAATTTATCAACATGTTTAGTGTACATGTATTGTTACGATGAGATAGATTGTGCATGCTAGTGGTCACTAAATAAAGAGAATTAAGATTCTAACAACGTACTAGGACGATGATATAGATTCTGTGGCAGTAGTTTGGTATCATCATGAGTATTTTTCCACCCTAGGTGGGTGTCTATGCTACTGTGGTAGTAGTTGAGATGGAAATGGGGATCAAATAAAACTTCACTCCTAAGGTTGTCTTGATGAGGAATTGGCCTTCGAGGCATTACTTCAAAGAGTTCGGACGAAGAAGAATATCGAGGAAATTCTTTTCGGTCTTTTAACATCAACTTAAATAATTGAAGTATCAGAAACACCTAATGATTTATAAGTGTTTGAATATATTATGTATCTGACTTTGATAATGTTTGAGATGTGTTGTATATGATCCACTGGGCTCTTGAGCTTACCCCCACTAATCTCTTTGCAAGTAACCATTGAAGACATGTGTGCTAATAAGTAGAAGAGATAAATTTAGTAGTATTGGTATCCCTCACTAATGAGGATGAGTAACAATTAGTAGATCATTTACGATTTTCAGTTGTAGGGTGTGAGACCCGCAATTGATTTATGTTTTGATTTATTCATTTATTAAACTAGGCCATGGGGCCAAATATTTATTGATTTAATCCATTGAACTCAGGCCATGGGATCAGAGTATTTATCCTTTATGAGTTTATTTATATTACTTCTAGTTAACATGTCATCCCTATGTTAAATCATGCATGGTGTTATCATCTATGTTTCTGCACTCTGATGTTTTGTTTGGGATGGTTGTGAGAAAGAAAAAAAGAAAAGTAATATCTCGGTTCCCAAATATTGAAAGCGGCAGTGACCGCATGCTTGACTCAATTCTGTCACGAGATGAGAAACGAAGAAGCCTAGTAAGTGGTGATTGTGACCAAATTTGGGGGTTGGGGTTTTATAGTAGATGACGCACAAATTACAGACAAAGCATTAGCGTTCATTATTGTAACAAATTATACATTAGTACTTACTCTTCAGGTGCATCAAATGGCCAAAATCAAGAATTGAATACAAATTCGAATTTGTTTGAGGAGATGATAAATAGCTCCAACACGATCATCAATTCAGGAGTTGTAGTAAAAATAACATCATCCATCACATAAGGATTTGCGAATTTTAACAATTCAATTATTCTATTTCATATTTTTCATTAGTTTTAACAAGAACAATTTTTTTTTTTTTTTTTTTTTTTTTTGCAGGAAGATCAAGAAGCAATTAACAAAACAAAAAAGGCCTACGAAGAACTTGTGCACGCCATCTCTTTTTGCTTCTCTTTTTCCCTCAGTTTCTCTTCATAGTAGTTTTGATGATCTTCTTGGCCATTCCATCTTTCTTTTGATAATCTTCTTCATTGGTAAGCATATCATCAAAAAAATATAAAGAAACAAATAAAAATAACATTGTTAACATAGTCCAAGGAGAATCCAAAATCTAGCGATAGTTGACTTAAAATTCAAATCTTTTATAATTGTAATATTCAACATCAAAAGAACTATAAGAAAATCACACAACTACACGCCAGCATGCAAATTGATGTAGTAAAGAAACATAGGGAATTAAAATGTAAGAAGATATCTTGTGGGTTGTTCATTCTTGCATCAGCATGTAAGAGTGCGCCTCATCGAATTTTGGAAATAGAAATGGATTCCATCAATACTATTATCAATACCCTAAATTTTACCAGGCAAAAATAATTGATAATTTTTTATTATATTTTCTAATCAATCTATTTCATGTTACAATTTTAGGATAAACTATGTGTATATAGTATTAAATATACCTAACATATATCAATTAATATAATTATAAAACACTAGCTATTGTAAAAATTATAACAATAGAAATGTTATAAACTAGGTAAAAACTAGTTTTACACTTAAAATAAGTGAGAGTAACTAACCAACACATCAAATTTCTCTTGAATTCAACAACTTCCATCTTTGTTTTCTCGATTTCTCGCTTCCTATTTTATGTTAATTCTTCTTTCCAGGTTGTTTCTCTCTTTCGCCAAAAATTGGCACCCGAAATATGGATATGAACTTATATTTTCTTATGGCCATACACAAGTATGATATGTTTATATATGGTAACATACTAGCATGTGTAAACGCCTTACCCATATAGATTTATGATAACATACATGTACATATGCCCACCTATCGACTTCTCTCTTCCCTCTTTGTACAACGTACCCACCACTCCTCTTGTCACTTCTTGCAATTTCATCTTCTATTGGTTTCAGGGCTCTTTGACACACAATATTAGATAGGAAATCTTAGGTTTGACTACAATAGGATAAGATAAAATATTTATCTAGGCACACATGTTAACCTCTAATTGGAGGATTAACTAAACCCACTTAAAATGGTGGGATTGGTTTTTTGTCCAATCCAATATTATCCTATCATATTCTTCAAAAATAATTCAATTCTATCTAGTGTACCAGACAAACCCTTATTGTTTAATTTTAAAGCACCTAAAACCAAACACACATATCTACCTATAATCATATATATATATATATATATACACACACACAAAAGACGTTTAGATTAACTTAATTCTGTAATCAGAGTTATGAGATGTCACACTGTGGTCATAAGATCTACACTAATATAGAGTTAAGATGAAAATTCTGCCTATGTGATCCTATGCAATATGAAAAATATAGAGACAAAAAACTTAGCACCTGCAAGTTATAATTTAGAACTTTGAAGATCAGTTTAACGGAAACAACTTTGTATTTGTGGTAAAACGATGAAAAATGAAATTGATAATATCAAGATTGAAAATTTAGACATCAAAAATGTTTTCAAGTGTAAAATTAGTGTGAAATTAATTTGAGGGCATATGAAGTGCTAGCTGAATTAAATTCATTGAACACCATTTAATCTTAAGTATCTTATATATACTTGCCTGCAAATGCATAAAAATGCATACTAATATACCTCCCATTTTACAGAACAACTTGCTTTATATTATTATACAATAATCATTTTGTTTCTATTTCTCAAAAAAGAGAAAATTGATATCATTTGAACAGAAAAGATGTTGCTCCACTTCCTATTCTACATAAAAGTTATTACGCTCCTAAGTAGTTTGCAAAAATAATAATAATAATAATAATAAATCACTAAAAAAGCAAATTAAATTGAATTATAAATAATAGCGAAGTGTCAAAATGGAAAAGAGAAACACAAAATAGAAGTTGAAAAAACTCAACCTTGTGTGATAGTTCTACCATGCTTCACCCACCGCTCCTTCCATTATTGCTTTAACCACTTCCGTTTGCCAAAAGGAATTGGATGCGTCAAATATATATTGAGCTGCAGGCAATGGTCAAGCTAAAATGTTAAGTAAGAAAATGAATGACATTTCTGAAATATGAAAAAATGGTTTCACCGTAAGAATAATAAAACTGGAAAGTACTGGAAGAGTGTTGAAAAACAAAAACTAACAATTATATGAGGCGCTTGAGCTGAATTATTAAACGAAAATATATAAAAGAAAGATGAATTTAGCCATGTAGAATTGCTAATTTACCGCTGTCATTTAATATATATATATATAATTGAAAAAAGAAAGAAAGATAGAGCAGAGATGAAAAATACAAAAGTTGGCAATGTGATGAGTAAATCTCAAACAAGACATATTATAATAGTATTGATTAAATCCTAAAGTGCTAAATCCCATTTCGACATACCCTCCCATGTCAAAGCAAATTATATTTCAAGGACATATATATTATATAGCTATAAAATGTTAAAGATACGGGTAACGTAAATATTTATAGTGTACCCATCACTATTTAACACTTGTTAATTATTTAAAATTATGTACCAATACACAATTTTAGGTAATCCAATTACATGTATCGATGAAATATAAATTAAATATACATTTTAAATATCAATATCGCATTACTACTCATACCACTAGCTACAGGCAATAGTGGTATTTTTTTTTTCTACTGAGAAAAAGTTTTCATATGTACATGTGCAGTGTCATATATAACAGTTCAGCTGTCTGAACAATTTGCTTGATGAATCCAAGAGTTCCTCCAAACACTTCAGTAGGATGTGTTACGCATGTATATACTACATACTGAGCACGCACTGAAGTGGGTGGAGGAACTCTAGGGAACATCAAACTTTCCGGGCTCTCTCTCTCATCAGTGGTATAATATTTGAAGAAGCGTGGAAGTTTTTGGTATGAAGACTACCATAGCCGTTGTGTCTTTTTATACTATGCGGTATCTTACTGGTTTCCACAGAGAACTTACTTGATGATAAGGGGAAATCTAGGATTCTCGACGCGCCACAAAGTTTGTGGACTAGGAAATCCAGTGCATTTCAATTGAATTGGACTTTCATCCCGTCCAAGTTCTAAATGGTTGGGTTCATTGAATTTGGTCGATTTTGCGGTTGTAGAAAGGGAGAATCAAACTTTTGGTCCTAATAAAAAGTTGAGGAATGCTAAAATCACCCCCCAAAAAGAAAGTTAAAACCATTAACTTCATTAACGTGGTCAATGAGCCACCCTTGACCACATCAGTACATTAGTATCAGATTTAATGTAAATTGCTATAGTTAATTTAATATTATAATTTTTTTTTTTGTTTTAGAAATTTTCCTCATTTATATACAATAAGTCACTCAAGATCCTAGAAATCATGTAAGTTTGTGATGAATATAATCAAAATTGGAAACAGGACATATAGGATTTTTCATGCTAGGGCTTCAAGGTGTGAATTTACACAAGTATCCCATTTGGGGCGTTCGAAAAAGGAGACTTGGAATAAAATCTTCATGGATTCATGCACAATTAAGAGAGATATTATTTACATTTAGATTAGAGCAAAAACTCTAAAATCATGGTTGTTCAAATTATAATCAAAGTTAGGAACCTATATAAGCCCAACAATTAAGCCACCATGTATGGAGTTTCTAAAATGCATGTGTTTCCTCAATTAGAAAGAAGATTTTTGGGTTAAATCTTTCTCTTAGTGAAGTTTAGGAATCCTCCAAGATCTTCTCTCATATTCAAAATTTTGCAGCAAAGAAATCAAGAGAAAATTCACCCCAACTTGGACTTCTCTCCCTTTCTTCCCCTTTAAACCTAATTGCCCTCCATTATCCTTTCTCTCTTAGCATAATCACCCTCCACTATCAACCATGAGCACCCTCAATGGTGGGCATGTTGTTAAGCTAAAGAAATAATCAAGAAATAAGTACTACAATAAACTTAACTTTTAGCACTGAAAGTATTTATTGCTAAATTCTAATATTTTTGGTTAAATACTAACTTTTTGTTGCTAATATTTTTTTAATAATAACAAAATTTGTTGTTAATAACTTGTTAGCAACAATGTTTTTGTGGCTAAAAATTATTTATGGCAACAAATTAACTTGTTGCAAATTTTAAGTTTTGAAAACAAAAAATTTAAGTCTTTGTTGTTAAATTATGCCTTTAGTATTAATACTCGTTCCTAATAGTTGTCTTATGAACAACGTTTTATTGCTATTTGGTTGCTTCAACAAGAAGTAATTTTTTTTGTTATCAATAAAATTTTCAACTAAAACTTTTAGTCTGTAATATTGGGTTTTATTACTAAAATTTTAATAAGCATGATTAAATGAAAAATTCATATAGTTCAATGAGAACAGTTCATGATATTGTTTTAATTTATTTTTGTAACAAGAATTTTAAATACAAAAAAAGAGACTGCATAGCAATTATAATTCTAAATAAAAGAAATTACCTAAAGGTCGGTTCCTTGATCACACAATTATCAAAAAAGACATACAAGAAATACAAGAAAATTTTACATCAGTTTATGTTGTAAAGCCAATTCTATAGTAATAAAAACCATCAAGTAGTTTTTGAGGGGAGCACTCAACAAAGGGTAAGAAGGGCTTCCATATACATTTGTGTGGCTATTCTCATACCCTAGACCATACGTGTACTTATCCCTACTATAGGATTTTTCGCACTGGCATAAGAGCCTGCACAAACAAAAAGTCCTAGTTTAACAAAGAAACCACATGAATAAGAATAAAACCAACAACTTTCTCTTTGCTATCAAATTCTTTATTATCAAGAACCATTATTTGCCCTAGAATCTAGTAATATTGCACTATACATATAGAACTTTCAGCTAAGCAAATATAACATCTAGATTGCACTACAACCTACATTACACTTTTTTGGAGCCATTTTTCCCATACTGATTTTTTGTTGGCTCTACTTTGGAGTGATAAGACTTTGCTCAACCTTAAAGAACCATCTCTCATTCTTTGCAACTAATCAAATGATGGTTTAGTGTGGAACAAATTTCCTAAAATAGAAGAATATATTTAGATAAGAGAAACAATATCTTAATGGGGTGTACAAACACATAAAAATTACCTAATGAATATAGTGTAAGATTTTTTGGTGCAACTTGCATTGATACACCTTCCCAAAATATCTTTGAAATATATTCATTGAAACAATTCTAGCATTTGCACTTCCAAAGGAAGAAAGGGCAACAAAAATGTTGTTGGCATTAGGGTTGTATTAGAAATGAACAAGTCCTTTAGGAAACACACACAAATCACAAACTTCAACTGTTTTGAGAATAAATTTTATTGATAGTTCAATAATGCAATCTATCCATCCCCTTGAATGGCGTAAAATTTGTCAACAACGCCCAAATGACTATAGCAAAGCTAAAGACGTTGACCTTACTATAATAAAACTTCTTCTAATTGCATTGAAGTGGTATTTTGCCTTATAACTTATACAAAATGGGACAAGGTTGAGTAACTGTATGCTTTCTCACAACTTATATGTTTTGACTAAGAAAAGCAGCATAGTAGTTGGCAAAATAGATAATACTTCAAGCAACACCCATTATTTATACCAACCTCAAAATATATCATTTCGTGAAGTGTTTCCATCTTATATGCCTAAAAATTTGAATTCTAAAGTGATGGAATATGCTCAATCTCGATGAACTTCGATCCATCTTATGTTGTATATAAAAAAGCAAAAATCCACACCTTCTCAGTTCAATCCCTTGAGAAATTTGGAGAACAATTACATATTTTGTTTGTGATTTTAGCTTATATTTCCAAAGTTCCTTTGATCCATCTTATGTTGTCTATAAAAGAAAAAAAACTCCACACCTTCTCATTTCAATCCCTTGAGAAATTTGGAGAAAAATTACAAATTTTGTTTGTGATTTTAGCTTATATTTCCAAAGTTCCTTCCAATTAAAAACCCATTTTCACTTGTGAACTTTTACCTTGAGAAATCATCAACGGGTTTTCAAGTTATTGACATAGTAGCTTTCAATGAAGTTTTCTATGTTCGATTTCAAACATCAACATTAAACAACCTTTTTGGAGAAAAGCTTGAAGATATATTTAAAGTTCTTTTTCTAACATTTCAAACATTCAAAGTACTTTTCCTCATATACATACTTAATTTGTGATTTCATCTCATATCATCTGTCGGCTAATTATATTATGGCATAGCTTCATATATTTCATCCCATTTTTGTAAGATTGAATGTAGGTTTGCTAAAAACGCCATCTTAGAGGAAGGTTTCTCATTGAAACCTTCAAAGACCGTTGTAAGGGTGTTTAGTTCAAAACTCAAACTTGCATTAAGGTTTGCCTTGTGCTTGCAAAAAGGTAGGTTTTTGTCTTGAACTTGGCCTAAAGCACATATTGTTATAGATTCAATTCATACCTGGATTACTAAATCATTGGTGACTTTGAGAAAATTGTAATCGTGGTTTGGATGACATAGTGAAAGTTGTAATCATAGCTTGGATTACAGAGTGAAGTAGGTCGTTAGGTTGAACCAATATTGTGCTGTCTCAATTTGTTCTCTTGTAGTTTACTTTTCTATCATCTTGCAAAATATACTATTGTTGCTTAATGTTGCAAAAAGTTAACTCCTTTTCACCCCTCTCAAACATCGTTTGGGCCAACATCTGCATTGAAAGTTGAACCACCACTACCATAGACTAACACACTGACTTTGTTAGAGTATATTTAGCAATCCATAGTTGTAGAATACAATCAAGAGGTGTCGATGCATCCCAACTTCATCAACTCCAATGGCACCACTTTTTGCGTATGAAACGAATCACAAGATAACAATAATATAACATTTCTTGGAGCATCTCTAATGCAAAAAATAGATTCCATTAATGAAAAAGTGTCACATAATCAATGGGGAGGAAATGTCTCTCCTATGTAGCATTGGAAAGTAACAAAATCAAAAAATTGTCTTCAATGCAACTACGAATTACTCCTATTTTTATAACATTAGATTTCATGCCCACTTTTTTTAAAATTTTTTTACAAGTTAAAGAAATAAAAATTTCAATGTGACATCCTAGTTAACTATCTATTGCACCCTCTAAAAATAAATGGTCATGTCAACTACCTCTACAATTTTTTTGTCACATCATCTTAATAGGCAAAATGGATGGTTGCATGGAGAAGCATTTTTTGATTATTGTCTATTTATTTAATGTGACACTCATTTTTTCTCTAATTCATGATTGCATTGGAGATGTTCTTAATAAACATGGTTCCAAGTCTGCACATGCACCTCCATTAGCAAAGGTAGAGGTACCCATAGCCACTGCACCAAGCATGACACCACACAAGAAGACATTAGATTCGTCTCTACTTCTGGTCAAAGATATATCATTAGAGACACAATAGAGCTTGCAATAAAAGAAAGTTTTTGACTTCTATTCTTGAGAGAGTAACATACTCAAAAATTTGTTTCTTAATTGAGCACATGTTTAGAAAAGAAGTGATGATTTTGTAAAAAAAAACATGAGTGTTTATGATCTTTCAAACAAATCTAAATGAGAAAAAAAAATTAAATAAAAGGGTGAGTTTAGGAGATACTTTAGCAAAGTGTGATTTTAAGGTAAGCATGTTTCCAATACAATGCATGTATCTACTATAGAGCATGTTTTGGTTTATTTATATGATAGATTTGCTTAAGTCTGATTGGAGCTTATTTCCATGTAGAAGTCGGTATAGGTCAAAGCCAAGAGGAGAGGGAAAAGTCTTGATTTTAACATGAAAAAACTTTCCATGTGGAAGGTCATGCTAATCCATTAAGAAATTTGAGAGTTTCCATTAAAGTAAACAAGAGTGTTTTCAATTAGAGCTCATTTTTAATTATTTTTTATGATCACCTAGAATTGTTTCTTCTTCTTCTTCTTTTTTACTTTTTTTTTTTTAAAAACAAGGTATGGGCTTCCATACATAAGCTTGCTTCAAATGTTAGACACTTGATTCCAATCTTCAAACAAATTGCATTTGAATTACACAGTACCTTACCTCCATTAGAAAGAAATCTTTTTCAAAATTTTTAAATGTTTTGCTTTTCAATATAAGGAGAAACCAAAAATTCTTGACAAAAAGATGCAACAATTACAAAATAAAGAGATTCATTTCTTGAAGATTAAGTGGCTCACTAAGGAAGATGATCAAATTATGTGGGAGCGAGATGATTAAATGCAAGAAAACTTTCCAATAGGTTTACTCCCTACTTTAAATTTTGATGAAAATTTTTATTTTTTATTTTTAAAGTAAGGTAGATTATAACAACCTAAAAAAAAGTAGGAAAAAAAGGAAATGAAAGGTTGGTAAAGGCCAACAAAATAAATAGTTGAAAGATATGTATTATAATACAAGTAAGATAATATGTTAAGGTTCTCTAGAGAAACCCTGTCTCATCTTATTTTAAGTAATTATAAACTTTCCCAAAATCTTAAACCCGTCAAAACAGAACAAGTGAGCATCAAGCCGCAAATCTTGAAAGTCCCAAAACACACTCAAAGAGTGGCTTGACGAGCAAGGTATAATTTATTTTCTTTTTCTTACATTCTTTGAGAATGGGTCAGGAAAAAAAATAAATAGTTTAAATTTATAAGCATAAATTGAAATTGTGGATTGAAAATATATATAAACAATTTAGTTGTAATGTATGTATATGTTGAAGAAAACTAATGTGTATGTGTGTGTGTGTGTGTGTGTATTATATCAAAATTGGTTGAAGATTAGTTATTTTTGAAAATATGTGATATTAAAAACTAGGAACTTAGAGGAAGATTAATAATAAATTTAGAAGTTATACAAGCTAGTTGAAGCATAATTAAGCTTGAAGGTGAGTATAACTTCATTCTCCCATTCTGTCTATATCATCATAAATATATAAATTATTTTTCATGTTTGTGTGGGAATTTGTGAAATATTATGTTTGCATGCAGCGGTTCATATGTTGTTTTTATTTTATAAATTGCATGGATATTGAATTTAATTATTATTATGCTTGAAATATTGTATGTCTAGGAAAAAAATGAGTTTTATTAGAATAAGGAATGAATTTTCTTAAAGCAATTCTAAGGATTGATAATCATGAGTTGATGGGTGGACGGTTCCTAGGTTTGGGGCATTTATATGTAATACCTGAAATTTTAGTGACGTGATAACCGAAATTTGAGTTTAAAACACATTTTATTAGCACATATACGTGTATATATATATATATATATATTTGTCATTGATATGCAATTAATTAATTAGTATAGGAGTATAAAAGGATATGCAATGATTAATATTAGACATATAGAATTGTTGGGTAAATATACGCTTCTCTATTTGAATAAGAAAATAATATTTTTAGTATGATATTAATATAGAAAAGTATTA
>JAJIYU010006146.1:0-21205 GCA_030144865.1 Tinospora cordifolia | reverse complement strand
CACCAGCCACGTTCCTCATTCAGATCTAAAATTTCTTCTTCCTTCAACACCAGAAATTTTCAGATTTTCCCTTATTGTCCGTCCAAGTCGTGAACACCAACAAATCATGTTCTTCATTTTCATTCCAACCCAAAAATTTCAGATCTGAAATTGTTTTCCTTTCCTTCCATCTTCTTCTTCAACACAAATTGCAGCTCATCTTCTTCATCAAGAATGCACCAGCTTCAACCAAAAATCAGATCTGAAATTAGTTTCTTCTTTCACCAAAATCGCAGCACACACGTCCATTCAAAACCCTCAAAATCACGGCCTGCAGCTGCAAAACTTCTTCTTTGTTTAGCTCGTGCACAAGATCTGCGACGTGCACACACACACATCCAGCTACAAAATCTTCATCATGGACAGTAGCGAAATTTCTTCTTTGCTCGTCCCACCAAACTCACAAAATTTGCACTGGTCTTTCTTGTTAGTGATTCTTGTTCGCCCAAAAATAGAGCACGCCCAAAAACTCCTTTATATATATATATCAACATACGAGTGCTTATTTTACTTATTTTATTCATCTCATCATTTTTTTTTATTTTTTCTTTGAAAACCAACCATTTTTTATTTATTTGTTCCACCTACCATATGATATTCCAAATCATGTATGCATATACCTACCTATATATCTATGAATCATTTTTTTTGTTTAATTCTCTTAGTTAAAAAAAAGACAATTATATATATTTTTAAATTTAAAAGTATTTTTAAATTTTTGGGCTATTACGTTATCTTTGTTAAGTCACATATTCTAGAATCATAAAATAAATTTTAGACCATGAGACTAAAATAAAAAAATTCAGCATATAATCAAACTGAAAATTCAATCATGGAACACTCAAAATCATGCATTACATATTGAAATAAAACTTAAACATGATACTAGGCATGACATGATCAATATGCATGCATAAGTTCAAATATGAATTAAATCTAAAACTGAAAATTATTTTAGAATGCTAGAACTGAAAATCTTTTGATTTTAAAACCATACACACAATGAACATGCTAGAACTTTGAATAAGAAAAAGGGTTGTAAGAGAAATCACTTCCACCTTATGTTGCTTTCTCCCCAAAGTTGAAGCAATGGCTCTCAAAGCTCAAACACCAAGAAAATCACCCAAAACCAATTCCCAACCCAATGAACTTCTCACACAAGAGGGAAAAGAAAGTAAGAAGGGGAGCCAAGAAGAGGGCTTAGAGAACAAGATGACAATTCAACTCTTGTTTCATAGGATGGGATGAATGGTGAGCATGAGGGTGTTTATATAGAGTTCAAAAGAGTGGAGAATGGCAGGTTTGGGGTGTCATCTTGTGGGAAACTTGCCATTTCTTCAAAATTTCGTGCCCCCCAAGCATAAGAGATTAGAAGGAAATTTTTTTGGAAATTTTTGGAAATTGAGAAACCAATTTTTGGATTTTTTATTGATTTAATCGAATTTCTTTTCGAATTTTTGTTAATTAATTCAGAGCATTTAATCGAGACCGTAGGACCGTCCTAGAATCGCGCGACAATCACAGATGGGGCGGGCTTGATCCGGGCAGTTGGATCATCCTTGAGCGCATCAATCTGTTCGCGATCGAAGGAACACGACTTTCTGGACGGTCGGATGATCCTCGGATGCTGCGTGCGAATCTTGATCGTGATCAACTAACTTCATCAGGGCCATCGGATGATCCTCGGATACAGAGTGCAGATCGTGTTCGTGATTGCCGAAAACAGTCTGGACAGTTGATCTAGTTTGATCGACGCATTCTTTCGCGATCTCCGAACGTGTGTCTGATCTGGTCCATCCGATCTGTCTCGAACACGGTGTGTAGTCCAATTTCGCGATTACGGTTTGCGCCTGTGATCTTGACCGTTGGATTGAAGAGATTGATCGTGAGTCGTCCGATCTTGATGATTCGTGCATCCGGGTGTTCAATAAGGTCTTGATCTTGGCCGTTGGATCTTGGATTAGATGGCTTATACGTTTTTGGCCGTTGGATTGTGTTTCTAATATAAAAATCACTATTCCAAGTGGCTATTATCCGAAATTTATCAATTATACACTTTCTAATTGATGAAAATTTGGTTGTATTGCACAAATCATTCTATTTTATGGACTTACTAATGTTTTCCCCTTTCTAATTATTTAATATTGCACTTATTTGATATTTTCTATTTCCTTAATATTTTTAATGCCAATAATTAAATAATCTATATTTTTCATTTTCATGTATTTTTATTTATTTCATGTTTCATTTTCATATAATAATTTATGTAATTATACACTAATAATGATTTATTTATTTTTAATAAATACATGTATACTACATTTTTATTTAATTATATAAATTTTTTTATGTACATATTCATATCATATGTAGTATTAACATTTATTACGCTAACACACACCTATTCATATACATATTAACCTATATGTGTATATATATTTTATTTCTATTTATTTCTTAAGCAATTCCTTAAATTTCATAATTAATTCTACTAAATTGTAATTTTCATTTAATTATCAAACTAAGGTCTTATTTGCCTGATTTATATTTTATCTCCAATATATTTTATTTTTCATGTGCCAACCCACAATTTATACCAAAAATTTTCTTAAAATCTTTAGAATTAATTCACTTAACTTATTTTATTTATTTTAAATTATTTGACAAATTCTAGGGTATTACATAGGCACTTGGCAACGTAATTACATTTTTGCCACTGCCTCACTTGGCTCGCCCACCGAAATTTCTATACACATTATTGCCCACCGAAATTGCTATACATTGTATAACCCACGACAATTTCTATTCATATTATATATATTTTCTACATTTCCATTTCTTATCTTATTTTAATGAATAAGAGAAGTTCTTGAATTTTTGGTGGCGTATTTCAAATAAATACATATATAATTAATTATCCTTTCTTCAAGGTGACAATAATTTCTTCTAATTTCTATTTATTTTAAACACTTTAATTTTTTTCAAAAATCATGGATGTTACACCTTAATAAAGACACTTAGATTATTTTTGAGAGTTTATTAAATTGTAGGGCATGTTGACCTAATTTACTTTATTAGAATTTTAAAGTTTATTTTCGCTGTAATAAACATAAAGACTATGTATCATTTGAATTTTGGATTTGATTAATGATATTGAATTATGCTATATTTCTCAATGTTGATCTTTATTGAACTATTTTACATGAGTTAATATTACTTAGAAAATCCCAAGGATTTGGGAAGAAAAAGGAAAGAGATATAGTAGCATGGGCTCGCCTCCCAGCTAAAATAGAAAGTATCATTGACAACGTGGGCATGGGGTGCGGGAGGTGGGATGTTACATTGTGTGCTTCCATTTGAAAAATAAGGAGGGAGTGAGCTCTATGAGTCCAATGGGTCATCCATTTCTATTATCTATCTAATTCAGTCAATATATACAACAATTATGCACACACTTTCATTATATTAGACATTTAAACAATGATTTTTGTTTACCGTCAGTCATTGATTGAGTGGCTAACCCTAGGCAGTCTCTGTACCCCCGCTAACATCGATTCCCCCATAAAGAGTGATACTCAAGTTTTGGTCAGGAAGGTTGTGCCACCACTGCCTAAGGGTTATCCTTTCTTTAGGATGCCCTGTCGTGTATGCATGGCATGATATTCTAGTATACAGTTTTTGTTTGAAAATTGTTTCTCATTCAAAATTTATTTTTAATCACCATTCTCTTTTTTTTCTTAAATTCTCACAATGTAACACTTGCATCCCGTCCTTGGGCCCACATCATCCAGCGATATTTTTCTCTTTCCTTGGGCCGCCTGGGATGCGGGCTCGTGTGTCACATTAGCTCTTTTCCTTTCTCTTATTTTTCCAAATCCTTGGGATTTTCTAAGTAACATTAACTCATGTACAGTTTCAATGAGACAGTAATAGATCTATTAGATAAAATAATTCAATATTATTAAGTGATTCAAAAAGGGTGCAAGGACCTCATGTTTATTACAACAAAAAATAAACGTCAAAATTAAAATAAAATAAGCTTGCCAACATGCCCTGCAATTTAATAAAATCTAAAGAAAATATTTTAAGTGACTTCTATGTAGCCTTGATTTATCAATTTCCCAAAAGATTTGAAAAAAAGGGTGAGCTTAAAGCCTAGTGGATTATCCCAAATATTTAAGTCATTGTTTCAATAAATAAGACAAACATGTCAAGTACTTTCAAAGATTACATGATTCACACAATTCCTTGTTTACAGTTGTAGTTAAGACTGAAAGGGGTTCACTATTTTGTGTTTTGGGTCTAAGGAGAGAGATCTTTCCAAAAAACTCAAACCCCAACTATTGAAGTGGGATCATTGCTAAGGCTAAGTTTGCATAGAAGTCAATCCTAACGCTCAGTTCAAAGTCATAGGTTCGGTATGTTGGGTCTAGGGTTGGAATACACATGAAGAATTCCTTCCTCACGCCGATACGTGGTTATAATCTCAATTAATCTTTTGTTAAATGTAAAACATAACACTCACGTATGTAATTAAACACAAATTAAACATGAATTAAACATGCAAGAAAGGTAATATCATAGCATAATATCACAGATTGCAATACCCAGACCCCTAAATCCTATCATAATCACCACTGACTGTGTGTTTTTGCCTCTCAACTCGAGACATAATCAAGTTATACATTTGGTCACTCCTGCTTTTAATATTTTGGCACTGGTTCAAGGTTCTAGATTGAGGGTGCAGCGTTCTCTGTGCAGTTCTCCTTCTGTTTCATCAAGTGAGAGAGTATGCCTTCAGAAATGTTGGTGAAAGGGATACCCATTCAGTGTATTCAATGCAAGTAGAACACTTACCTTTTTTGTTTCACAATTTTGCAATTGTAGTAATTCTTCCAGCTCTATTTGAGGCAATTGGGAAAAGAATGAATGATGGAACCCAAACTAGAATGCGTGGAAGAGAGGGGAGATTCACAGAATGTGACTAGGGTTGGTTTCGTGAGCAGAGGAGGGCGGTTGAGAGAATGACTTCGTGTGATTATGGTTCTTTGTGCACATCGATATATATATATATATATATGCAATTGTAATACGCTAAAATGTTTATAGAGTTTTGGTAAATTTTAAATAAAAATAATTCAAGCACAATAAACCTTAGAAAATCCATAAAAACATGATTTAGGGGATGTTCAATCAATGTACGAAAGAATTAGTAAAGCGAAGCAAATCAACAAGATTTGACAACCTTCTATTTTGAATTAAAAACTTCTAATCTTGTTCCTAAGGTGTTGAAGGAACCTTCTATAATTGGAAACTTTCCATTTCATTCCTTTCATCTTGTGTGCACATGTTTCATTTAGTGTCTTAATTTTCCTATTTTTGGTTCTTTTGTGGTGCACACCAAATTAGGGCATGTGTTCATGGAAACTTTCTATTTTTTCATCCTTTAATCATTTCATTTTTTTTTGGACATCCTACTATGTAAATGTTTCTAATTTTCTTACAACTTATGATTGGGCACACATGTGAGCAACATGTATCTAATTTTCTTCTCATTCCATTTCTTTTGTTTTCATTTCATTTCTTTTCTTAATTCTCACTCACCTAAGAGGTTTTTGAGCAATTAAACTTGCTAATTGATCCTTGAAATGAACTTCTGCTGAATTTATCTCATTTAATCCTCGATAATGTCATACATTTCATTTCATTTCATTCCGTACAAACCTTTCAGGATATTACAGGTAATGCCACTCACTACCATAGTAATCAAAGGAAAACGATGAGTAATGTCATCCGTTAAGACCACTACGTACACCTTCAGTACATGTATACACTAAACATGTCAATAAATGATCATATATCAATTCAAAAAGATCATGTTATCAAACAAATAACATAGATGGCATATTCTTCGAATAATATTCTAATGACAAAAACATGTAACATGCTATCAGAGTATCACAGGTACACAACATCCACAAGTAACATGTCATTCCTAGCTTGCTTCTAATCTTGTAGAAGTAAACATATAGTCATGCTTTACATTCGAGATAAATAATATTAAAGAGAGTGTACAATCATTTCCACCCGTTTCTCGTACCTTGCTTTGCTATTCCACTCATCACGTATCCTTAACCTCTAGTAATTAAGCATAATGATTTAATGTCTTTAACAGATAGTCAAATGTTGCCTTACTCTATATTGCATAAGGTATGCTAATGGGCCATAGTAGTCACATGTTATTGTAAATTTCTTTTGTTACCACGGTATAGGGATAGTCCCATGGTGGTCAAAATTTCATGCACGAAGGGCTCAAAAGAATGAAAGGTTTATTGTGTTACCACAGTACTTTGAGCATTACTGCGATAATGTAAGACTGTTCTCGTGTGCGTCTTTCATTTTCTTTCACGCATATTATTGCTATACATTGTTATCTGTTATATAAACAACTATCATAAGGAGTGGAACAATATTATACCTTGCTGTTATTCGTTACTCTTTTGTTTGCTTCCCAGGAACATTTATGACTGGCCCTAAGATTCTCTTACGTTGCAGGGATTGAAACAGTGTGTTAGAATTCCTTTCAGTTGATTTTATTTGTAATAGATGTATTCTAGAACTTGCAATGTTGTCGATGAACTATTTCTTACCTTGTAACCCACTCTGGCACCGGTTCAAGGTTCTAGATTGAGGTTACAACATTCTATGTGCGATTTTCCTTCTATTTCATCAAGTGAGCGAGTATGCCTTTAGAAACGTTGGTGAAAGGGATACGCGTTGTATTCAGCACAAGTAGAATGCCTTACCTCATTTTTTTTCATATTTTTGCAACTGCAATAATTCTTCCCGCTTTGTTGTGAGGCTGTTGGGAGAAGAACGAATGATGGAACCCAAACTAGAATGTGTGGAAGAGAGGGGAGATTCACAAAATGCGGCTAGGGTTGGTTTTGCGAGCAGCGAAGGGCGGCTGCAGGAATGAGTTCGTATGATTAGGGTTCTTTGTGCACATCGATTTATATATGCAATACAGTATCGCAGCGCACCAACCTTCCATTTCTGAGTTTTAATCATAGTATTGTGGTATCTCATCCCAGTACCGCAGTATTGGGACTATTTTTAATCGCAGTACCACATCTCGGCACTACGGTACTACGTCTATGCCCAAATTCCAGCACCGTGGTACCTTGAACTATTACTACGGTACCTAGGCAAAAAGTCCCATTTCTCAATCTGCGATGCACAACTAAGGTATTGGTTTTGGGTATCGCTGTAGTTTTGCAAAATTTCGACCAATTTCCTTTTCTTTGAGCATTTCTACTCTTTTTATTACACATATTATCCATCTTTATTCATTTACACCTAAGCATGCATATTCTACATGGCATGTATAATGGTGGATCATAGATATTCAAAGCTTGACACACATGCAAGCCTTATTTAAATCAAAACAATGAATTAAAACTAGAAATCATCTCCACATCAATCGCTTAATCCTTTGATCTTGATATTCCAAGCTCCTTGAACCTTTGTAAAGCCTTTACAACTTTTAGCATAGAATTTGTGTAGAATTTTGTTTCTCTACCTTCCTACTACTCTAATTGCTATTTCAAGGAATCAAAGAATGAAAGAGATGCCAAGAGGGAGACAAGGAAAACAAGAAGAGAATTGTCTTGTTTTTAATGGGATGAAGAGAATAGTGCTCATGCTTGAGTTTATATAGAGTTCTAATAGACAAGTTTTGGCAAGGTTGGGGTATCTTCATTGTGGAAGCATTTCTAAAGCTCTTCCCCTTTCCATTTTATTTGTTTCCTATGCATAAGAATTTGTAAGTAAAGGTTTTAGAAGTTGCTAATATGTTTTTTTTTTTTTTGGGTTGATTTCATTTTAGAAATCTTTCTAATTCTTTATTTTACTTATTTTCCACTCACATATATTAGTAAGTAATTGTTTAAGAAGTTTATAATACATTCTTTTAGGTTGATTTCATTTTAGAAACCTTTCTAATTCTCTATTTTACTTTATTTGAATTATTTTATTTTATTTTCTAGTTTTAATTATTCAAAAATTTTGGGTATTACACATGAAAACAAAGTGTATTCATCTCTAGTGAGAAACGTTATCACATTAACTATCGACGACACCCTGCATTCAACCACCTGAGGATGTGCATTTTTATTTTAATTTATGTTTCTTAGTTGTAGTCAGCGTCATTTCAAAACACACATAAACTATAATTAATCATTCACCATGTTGCAATTATTCAATCACTTACCATACTATGCATCACTCTAGGCATATTTCTAGATGTAAATTCATTATTTCGTATTATCTATGATAATTCTATGTAAGCATTCTCACGCATCAAGTAGCTTTATTGATGACATTCATATTAGATTCTGCACACTTAACTAGGCAAATATATTCGAAGGTCTATCATGGACACATGCATGGTATAAAATCATGTCATGGAACCATTCAAACTTCTAGACAACAAACCAAGTATATAGACATCCTAATTCAACCATAATTCAACATATAAGTATACATGACTCGCTTGGAATATTTCTCTAGATGACACCCTAGGTCATTAATCATAACTGCAATATATGCAACTAAATTAGAGAAGGAGTACAAGCGTCATCATCCCCACCTCATACACTATTTTCACAAGATCTAATTTTCTTGTCTAGCACATGTCCTTTAGCCTTTGTGTGCCAATTCACTTATATAAATGATTACATTTAGTGTGTGGCTTGAAGTCACAATTCTACCCTACTTTTAGGTCAAAGTCAATGCATTAAATCCATAGTCAAAACTCCCAAAATTGGTCCAGGTTACACAAGAAAGTGTGTTGAAATTCAATATTTCATTGTGGTTACTACAATAGCGTCATGCATTATTTCGGTAGTTTGCATTTCTAAGGAATATGCAATTTTTGTTCTAATTACAACAATAGTGAAAACTGCTACTACCACGGTACGTGACCATGGTAGTCTGCACCTTGGCAATTGCGCACTCTAACTTCGTTTGACTATTTTGTTGGGTTCGGGTATTTGATTTATAAGATTCATGGGTCAATTTTGTACTACACTCGATGAGAAATCTAATAGTCATGGCCATTTGGCTTAATTTGGTCATCGTTATTTTTTATTTGGCCTCAAAGTTGGCCCTTATGTTGATAGTCATGCTGAGAAATACATTATTAGTTGCCGATTTCAATGACTTGGTTCTTAGTCCATACAACATTTTGGGTCATACAAGGTGTGTTGAAAGCTCATTCTTGATACTATCCAATGGTGTATGGATCATGGTTTGACATGTTCAAAACCTAGTTGAAAAATGGGTCCAAATATTGGTGATCAGAAGGTTCAAAATCTGGATTTTTTGGTAAACAACTACCCATTTTTGAGAGGTTGGTTCCCTATCTACACCTAATGGATTTGGTTCCTTGTTGGAGTGTTGTACTCGTGGCAATGTAAACTTTCCACTAGTGTTAAGTTTTGTTTTCACTTGGTCTTGGTTTCACACAAATATCAACCAAAATGGTGAGAAAGATACTTTCAACAATCGTGAGTAGACTAAATTTTGTAATACCCTAAAAAATTTGGACGAAATGAAATAAATAAAGATAAATTGATTTCCTTACAATTATGTGAAATTTGTGTTGCAATTTGTTGTGTACCCTAAATGATAAATGAAAGAGAAATAGAAGTGATAAATCTTATTAGAAGGACTATTCAATTTAGTGAACTAGACGCTAGTTGCAAGGAAATTAGCAAGCTCTACCTTGCTTTAATGCATCATACAAGAAATGGAAACACGAGGAAAGTAGAAACAAAAAGGAAAATAGAAACCAAGGTGCCCAAAGTGTGACCCAAGACCATGTTTTAGAAAGAGTTAAAAAAAAGAACCTGGTTTTGCGAACCAAGATAGCGGTCCTCTCATGGAAGACCATGGTCCTGCATTTTGTGGAGCCAATATTTGCACAAGAGAAGAATTGCAAAGTGTAGCCTGATCATTGTGCGCAAAACCCTAATCTATGTGACAATTTGCGTGCACATAATAGGAATTAGAAAGTTTCGTGTGCTCAACATTCCAAACCTGCCAATTCTCATCCCAATAAGAACTGATACGTTCTTCTTGCTCTCTCTCTCTCTCTCCCCTTTTGCTTCTCTCTTGGCATACTTTTTCTTTTAGTTTTAATGTCAATTTTAAACAAGAAATTTGTTTGAATCTCTTAATATACGAAAGTGTTTTGACATGCTTGTCTTGTTTGGTTGAAATAGTTATTTAAATATTTAGTATGATTCATTGGGCTTTGTGGTCACCCTCCTATTCTAACATTTTAGAAAATTTAAAGAGCGAGGCTGTGAGTGTAACACTCCAACTGTGACGACCCCAACCTAGGCCCATAGAACCCTCCTTAGGGCACTCTGTGGTCACTCAAAGGTATTGTTCCCCCCTAGGATTTTATTTCGCCTCCGTGGAGTTTTGAACCCATGACCTAGGGGATAAGTGCATTATTCTTGCAACATCCACTACCATTGAGCTACTTAATGGTAGCGGATGTTGCAATAACAATGTAATTATCCCCTAGGTCATGGGTTCAAAACTCCACGGAGGCAAAATAAAATCCCAGGGGGGGGGGAACAGTACCTCTGAGTGACCACCTAGCACAGAGTGCCCTGAGGGGGGTTCTGTGGGCCAAGGTTGGGGTCGTCACAATAAAATGTGCCTTTTTATTATCACACCACATAGGTCGGACACACCTCACACCCCGGACACACATCGTGGGCATGGTGACTCAAAAGGTATTATTCCTGCCCCCAAGGGTTTTCTTTCACCTCCGCGGAGAATCAACCTAAGACCTGGGGCTCAAATACTTAATTCATTCATCTTCCGCTACCATTGAGCTGTCGCTTGTAACACCCCAACCCCCACATTCTTTGAGCATTGGACATAACCACCATTCTTTAACAGTAGACTTAACCATTTGGCGAGTTGGGTCTATGTTACTTTACAAGTGACACACACTTGACTTTCTATGTCCATTATCCTATGCTTCAATGCAAATTAAGGATACATAATCCAACTTTAATTAAACAAGGCCATATTGTAAGGGATAAAGGAAATACTAGTCTTTATTAATTCATAAAGGGAAAAAGTACATAACTTTTAATTAAGAACAATTTCAGCGGAATCAAAACTTGGCAACATGCCTACATAGAAACTTTCCAAAAATATTAAGAAAAATGTCTCTTAACCAAAATCCGTAGCATGATCAACTTCCTGAAAAAAATAAGAGAGGAAGGTTGAGCACAAAGCTCAGTGGATCTTTTTCAAACAACCATTTTTCAAATTCAAACCAATAACACCTTCATATTTTAAACACTTGTATACATTAGGCGTTTCAAGCATCCATTTATTTAAAGTTGAGACTTTAGACCATAAAGGTTTTTAAGCCCTTGATGTTCTTAACAAAGTACCTCCTTAGAGTGAAATATATCTTTTCTTAGCCAATTTCATTGGACTTTTGGAACTTAGGGGACCTTACCCACCAACCAAGTACTTTGGTCTTAAAACCATATGAACTAATCATATGAAAAAAAACATCCATAGCAACCCACATGTTTGCTATGATGGTACATGGTTATTTTCACCATCTTTTTTTGTTAAATCTTGAATCATCAATTAAACTTCAAAATATGAAACTAAGATCAATAAAATTCAGAAGATGAACAATTTGAAAATCAAATCATGATACAACCATAATCATGCACCATACTTTGAAATAAAGCCTAAGCATGATACTAAACATGGCATGAATATTATGAATGCATAAATCTGAACAAGGATCAAATCTGAAACTGAAATATATTTTAGAATATTAGAACTGAAACTATTTTGATTTCTAAAGCCATACAAACAATGAACATGCTAGTAATTCGAATAAGAAAAATGGGTGTTATAGAAATCACTTCTACCTTGAGATGTATTTTCCTGAAAGTCCAGCAAAGCTCCCAATGTCTTTAATACTTCCAAACACTAATAAAAAAACTGTCTACTAGCTTCTAAATGCTGGAACTAAAAGTCTCTCACCTTTGCACAAAAGAAAACGAAAAGAAAAGAAAAGAAAAGAAGAAGAAGAAGAAGAAGTTTGAGAGCACTATTGTGAGGGATCTCTCTTGTTCTTGGAATGAGCGATTGTGAGCAACTTATGGGGGTTTATATAGGAGTTCATGAGCATATGGGATGTCCTTGGGCAGCTCTTGGGTAGCATGGGCAGCTTCCCACTTTTGAGCAATTTTCCAAACACCAAAAGAGAAATATGGCAAGTTTACACAAGGATCACTAAACTTGCCAATTTTCTTATGAGCCATGATTTGGTTCTTCATTAAATTTCTCAATTAATATCAAGGAATTTTTTCAGACTTAGAATAATGCTAATATCACTATGGGACATCCCAAGTTAGATCAGATCATGCTCATATAATATTCTTATTTGGATTCATAGCTTGTTCATCACACAACTCATATGGGAAACTTTCCTATTTTCTATTCTTGGATGCCTAGAATGGGGAGTATGTTATCAGCCTTGAGAGGACACTAGATCATGGTCTTAAGAATCCAATGTTGGCTCATGGAAACATTCTAATCAAGCTTACATGAGGGTTGGTGCACCACATGGTCTCTTCCCTTGAGTTGATGCCAAAAAGAGAAGGAAAGCTTCTAATTTTGGAACCTTCTAATTTTGATTGTGTGGAAAGCAAGGGACGGCTAGGGTTTGGCTCTAATTAGACATTTAACACTTCTAATTTGGTTGCTCACATGTGCATGGTTGGGACGTTTTTGGGCTATGTGGGTGCACACTTGATTTTGTACATGGGATCGTTTTGTCTTGATTCCTAATCATGGGTGATGCCCCATATATGTGAGTGCACTAAATCATTTAAATGGTACATAGGATCATTTTACATAGATTCAAATAAAGGAACATCCCATAGAGTTTTGGATAGGGTGAGGGTACACTCGATCATGGTGTTTCACCCATGTGACTTGCACATGTTAGGGTGTATGTTTATGTCATGATGACCCCATTACCACTCATGGGTTCACAAAAATTTGACAAAAATTAATTTCTTATTATTCATAAAGAATTATGATTTATAATCTATAGTTTTGGAATCACATGAAAAAATTAAGAATTTCAATATATCGTTTGGCCAAATTGGTTTCCATTTACTTTCCTTATTTTGAACCCACTGAAGGCACTATGAAATGAAAACCCAAATCTTGGTCAATTATTTTAATTTTTGGATATGATATTTATTTTGTTAATTCGTATCATCCTGTTTCGTTTCGGGTCATTTTTATTCCCCGAAGTACCCTAAATGACAATTATTTCTAATTTAGACCCCTTGAAGGGAGTTTGGCAAATGAAAACCCTAACGTTAATTAATTATTCTAATTTTTGAATATGTTGTCCAATTAGTTGGTTCATGTCACCTTACATCATTTCAAGTTGATTTGAGTCCTTAAGGGTCACTAAATGAGAGTTTTGAAATCGGCTAAATTTAGCCCTAAAATGAGCCTAGTTTTATTTTGCATCCAATTGCACTAATTTGATGATAAATTTCATTTAATTGAATATAGAAAATTCAAGGTACTACACCAACTCCCTAGAGACAGGTTTAAGAGCAACCATAAGGCAGGTTGGGTCCTATGTTATATTTATAGGTACACAACTTGCATCTCAATTCCTTTATTCTAACACTTATTTAAATACTCATAAATACACCTCCATTGAGTTTAAAATTTAACAAGATAATACAAGTGAATAAAGAAAAACTTCAAACTTTTTATTTATAAAATAAAGAAATACATTGTTGAATTCACATAATAAAAAGAAAGAGTATATAACTCTAAAATTCAAAACAAAAATTCAGCAGAAGTGTTTATTCAAAATTTGCACAATATGCCCTTATATAGAAACTTTCTAAAATAAACTTTCTAATTCCTTAGTAAGCTTGATCATGAATTTCAAGTTCTTAAAAAATAAAAGGAAGGAGTAAACACATAGCCTAGTGGATCATTCATTGAACAACTAAGTTACTATTTCACAGCACATCCAAATTCAAACACTTTCATGCATTAAGTGATTCACACAATTTTTTGGTCGTAGTTGACGTTAGGACTAAAAGGGATTCTACTCCCTTGATGTTCTTAATTAAGATATCTCTCTTTAGGGTGGAAAGACATTTCTTTGTCATTTTTCACTGGATGCCACATACCAAGTATCCTTTAGTTGCGCCCCGCAACCACACACTCCAATCATGTGTTAAGAACACCCATAGCACCCATGCGGGTCACTATGATAGTATGTGATTCTTATCTTTAATTTCTTATATTCAAGAGTCTCATAATCATAAAAGAAATTCAAAATGTAAATTTTTGAATTTTAAACAACCAGAAAACATGAAAGCATCACACGACATGCTTAAAACATTGAATTAAATCCTACACATGGATTCTAAGCGCGGCATGCTCTCATGAGTGATTAAAACATAAACACATGCTAAACTAAAATTAAAATATGATGAAACATGCTGAAACTAAAATAGAACATGCTGAAAACTAGAATTCAAAAAAGCATGAACATGCTAGAAATTTGAAAGAGCAAAGTAGGAGTTCAAGAAATCCTCTCAACCTTAATCTGAGTTTTTTTGTAGAATTTGGCAAAGGTTTCTCTTATCTACACTTTTAGAACTTCAAGAACTTCTCACCACCAACAAAACTACTTCAAAAACTTTCTAAAATGCTAAAATAAGAACTTCTCACACAAGAATGAAAAGAGAGTAAAAAGAGGTGCCAAGAGAGGGCAAGAACAAACAAAGAGGGAAGTGCCAACTCTTTGCTTTGGGATGAGAAGAATGTGAGCAAGATGGGGTATTTAAAGGTGTTCATGAGTACAAGGGAGCATCTAGGGCAGCTCACCACTTTGGGCATGTTTCCAAACTCATAAGGGGATGCTTTGCATAAAGAAGACAAAGGTGCTCATGGTTGGCAAGTGGAACCACTATGGCTTTCTAATTCAAAAGATATGAGTGTTCCTAACTATGTGTGAAACAAAAGAGGTTTAAATCATATTCTAATTCAAATGGGACATCCCATATGTGCTCATGACAACTTTCCTTTTTGGTTTCCTTGCTTGCTCATCACTTAAACACACAAGGAATACTTTTCTATTTGTTTATTTCTTGGACACCAAGCATGGGTATACAATATCAAATTTGAGATGACACTATATAATAGTAAAAGACGCTCATCTTGGTTCCAAGAAACTATCTAAATAGGGTTGCTCACATGTGTGCACACACACATGTACATGGTTGGGCCAATTTTGGCTTAAGTAGGTGTGGGTGTACACAATCAAGTGGGGGTGTATATGGAATCATGTCTTATGGTTTCTAGACCATATAAAATGTCTACTAACGTGGGTGTATTGAATCATTTGCATGGAACATTGGATCATTTTACAAGGATTTCAAACAATGGACACGTCCCATGGAGCTTTGGGTAGGGTAGGGTGCACATGATCATGGTGTTCCACCCATGTAATTTGCACATTTTGGGGGTGGCCATAACTTCATGGGTTTACAAAAATCAAATAAAAAAATTAATATCTCCTTATTTACATGAAATTATAATTTATGTCATATAGTTTTAGAATCACATGAACCGAATGCAAATTTTAAGGCATGGTTTGGCCCTAGGTGTTTTCCTTTCAAAAACTTTCTTTATTTCAGACCCACTAAGGTCACTAGGCAAATGAAAATCTAAATCTTGACCAATTGTTTTGATTTTTGGATATGTCGTTTATTTTGTTAGTTCATGTCATTCTGTTTCATTTTGGGTCATTTCAATTTCCCAAAGTACCTTAAATGACAATTTTTCCTAATTTGGAACCCCTGAAGGGCATTTAGCAAATAAAAACTTTAACCTCAACCAATTGTTCCAATTTTTGGATATATTGCCCCCTAAAGGGCACTAAATGAAAGTTTTGGAACCTGCTAGATTTAGCCCTAAAATGAGCCCGGTTTCATTTTCCACCCAAATTTTACTAAACAAATAATAAATTTCATTTAATTGAGTACAAAGATTTTAAGGTATTACAACCTACAATCCTTAGAAAAAATTCGACCCCGAAATTTGTACATAACAAAGGATTTCTAGTGAATAGGTGTGAATATTTGGTATTCATCTTTCTTTCGAGTTCTTAGGTAGCTTTTTTCCACAATACCTTCATTAGTTGGATATTCGCTGTACTTTAAGGGCAAGGATTCTGACTGGTTTTTCTTCGTAAGTAGCATCATTATGAATTTTTACTTCCTCCCAGTGGATGATGTGAGTAGGGTCAAGTTCGTACTTTCTCAACATGGGTACATCAAATACGTTTTGAGCTGAAGTCATTTGGTTTGGTAGGTCCAACTCATAAGCACATTCCCCGACTCTTCTAAGTATTTCAAAGGGTCTAACAAACCTTGGAGATAACTTCCCTTTAAATCCGAACCTCTTGATGCCCTTCTGATGATTGATTCTCAAAAATACCTCCTCCCCAACTTAGAATTCTAGTGGTCTTCTCCTCTTGTCAACATAGTCTTGGGTACACTATAAAGCTTGATGATTTCTTTCACATAAATTTTTTTCAGCTTACTGACTTGGTTTGTGGATCTAATTGGCAAGAAGTGAGCCACTTTGGTAACACAATCTGCAATCACCCAAACAGTATCTTCTCCTTTCTGGTTCCTAGGCAAACCACTGACAAAATTCATGGCAATGTTATCCCACTTCCATTCAGGGATAGGGAGTGGTTGTAACATTCTAGAGGGTTTCTAATGTTTGGTTTTCACTTGTTGATAGGTTAAGCACTTAGCAACATGTTTAGCCACATCTCTCTTCATTTCTCTCTACCACTAAGTCTTTCTGAGGTTGTGGTACTTCTTATCTTCGCCTGGATTGCATTGTAGACTTGGTTTGATGAGCTTCGTCCAATATTGTCTGCTTACTTTATCCATTCTAAGGTACACAGATCCTCTCCTCAAGCCTCGGGATATTCTCAGCATCTAACCTAAAGTTAGAATGCTTACCCTATTCTACTCCTTCTATCAAACCCACAAGCTACTTGTCTTGCCCTTGTTCCCCCCTGATTTGATGTAGTAGATCTGGTTGGCAAGACATGCTATAAAGGTAGGCTTGCTTTGTCATTCAAGGTTATCCCCAGCCTAACGTCTTCGATCAATAGGTACATCTAGCCTTTTTCTTCCTCTTGGTGGTTGAACTTTCTACTCAAGGCATCAGCCACCACATTGACCTTTCTCGGATGGTAGTCTAATTGGAAATAATAGTCGTTTAGGAACTCGATCCACCTATGTTGCCTGAGGTTCAACTCTTTCTGGGTGTAGATATACTTCGAGCTCTTATGATTTGAAAATAGTTTAAAATTTTCACCATAAAGGTAGTGTCTCCAAATCTTCAGGGCAAATACGATGACTGCCAATTCTAGGTCATGAGTAGGGTAATTCTTCTCATGGACCTCCAGTTGTTGTGAGGTGTAAGCGACCACTTGTCTTTCCTACATCAACACTGCTCCAAGTCCACTTAGCAAAGCATCAGTATAGAGGGTATAGGTGACACCATGGGTTGAAATTACTAGGATAGAGGTCGTAGTTAATCTCTTCTTCAGTTTTGGGAATGATTGTTCACATTTCTCATTCCAGTCAAACTTAACTCCCTTCTTGATCAGCTTGGTCATAGGTTCTACTAGTTTGGAGAAATCTTAGATGAACCTTCTGTAGTACCTAACCAGACCTAAGAAGCTCCTAATTTCTGTAACTGTCTTAGGTTGCTTCCAACCAGAACAGCTTCCACTTTCTTTGGGTCTATAGAGATCCCTTCTACTAATACTACGTGGCTAAGGAACTTGACAGTCTTTATCCAGAACTCACACTATACACTAGATGCCTTCTAAGGGTCTCCAACACTATCTATAAGTGTTCTAGGTGTTCAACCTCTAACTTGGAGTAGATTAGGATGCTATCTATGAATACCACCACAAAATGCTTAAGATACTGTCTAAACACTCGATTCATCAAGTCAATGAATGTTGCTAGGGCATTGGTCAAACAAAGAGCATCACAGTGAACTCAAAGTGTCCATATCTTCAGTCTTGTGTACATCAGACCCATTGGTTCTTAACTGGTGACATCCCGACCTAATATAAAACTTTGAGAAATGAATGGCTCCTCTCAATTGATCAAATAGGTCATCAATCCATAACAAAGGATACTTATTCTTCACCGTAGCTTAGTTTAGCTTCCGATAATCGACAGAAAGTCTCATAAAACCATCTTTCTTCTTTGCGAACAATACTGAAGCACCCCAAGGTGACTCACTTGGCCTGATAAAGCCTTTCTCTCGGAGCTCATAGAGTTGAGACTTTAACTCAATCAGTTTTATTGGCGCCATCCTGTAAGGAGGCATAGCGATAAGGTTGGTTCCAAGGTGAAATTCAATCTTGAACTCTAACTCTCTAGCAGGTGGTAGTCTGGGTAAGTCATCTGGGAACACATCCTCGTACTCGCTAACCATCGCTTGGTTTTGGATTCTCTTTAATTCAAAAGGTTCTTCCTAAGAGAGTTCTTCAAGCTCATTCTTCTGCCTTAAGCAGTTCAACATGGCTATGGTTGGACTTCTTGGTAGTCTTCGCATATCTCCGTTGATTCTATAGGTTTTTCCTGAAGGTAAGGTTATGGTTACATGTGTTTTAGGACAATCGATCTGGGCTTGGTACTGGTCTAACCAATCCATTCCTAAGATTACATCATCGCCATAAAAAGGTAAGATATGTAGGTCAACTGTTAAGAGTTTGTTCCCAAACCTTCGGTCACAACTACACATTCTTTTTGAAGTCACAGTGATCCCTATGGGTGTGGACACATTCAAAGTTATAGGTAGTGTTTTAGTCACAAGTTGTAACCTATCAGCTAGTCCTTAAGAAATAAAAGATTTAGAGGTACCCGAGTTAAACAACAATTTCACAGCAACATTGAACAACAAAAATGTACCTTCCACTGCAAGGATCTGGTCTTCCTGAGACTCAATAGCGAACATTTTGGTCTGGTTCTACCCACGGCCTTGGTTATGCCCCTTATTGGCATTCGACTGCTGTTGCTTCCCTTGAGGACGACCATTCTGACCTCTTCCCTGTTGTGTTTGTTGCTGAGGAGCTCGAGCCTGTGCATCAGGACAATATCTAGCTAGATGACCCTTTTGGTTGCACACAAAACAAAGCCCTTGATTCATTGGTTGTTCCCTTGACTCGTTCTTGGCTTGCCCCTATTTCTGTGTAGGTGGCGCTTTCCCACCATTTTTTCTTTTCTTCTGAGCCCCTTGACCATTTTCATTCTTGGGCCTCTTATTCTTCCCCCTCAACCTTTGTTCTAAGTTGAGTTCTTGTTCTAGTGTCAGGGTTTTCTCTACGACGTCTTTGTAAGTGTTTAGGCGCATAATCTTTGCTATCTTTCAGACTTCCATCCTCAGACCCTGTGTGAATCTATTGGCTTTTCTTTTCTCTTCCTTGATCAAATTTGGGGCGAATTTGGCCAGTTCAGTGAACTTCCTTTCATATTCAACTACAATCATGTCCATCTGATTCAGTCGAACAAAGTTTTCTTATAGCTTGCTTAAGGTTGCCTCTGGAAAGAACTTTTCGTAAAAGATTTCTGAGAAGTTCTCCTAGCTCATGGCATCTACATCTGTATTAGGATCCATCCTCATTATATGGCATCTACATCTATATTCCATCCATGCCTCCATTCTAGCAGGCAGTTCTTGTTTTCGTTACTCAGTCTCATCAGAAGTGGTGGATCGGGTTGTGTAATTCCTTGCTCCAGCCATTTTCTACAATTCGAGTAGGTAGTCAGTATTTGCTTAGTCAAATGTTCGTACTATCATGACTCTAGATTTATGTATCTAGGTTCTCGATCTATTCAGTGGCCTAAAAGTTTTTCTTCTAAGTTTTTTTCATGCACGGGTACAAGATTTGGTCTCAAACTAAATAAATAGTAAAGCATGCATATCATACATTCATACAATCAAGCTAGTACAACAAGGTTCCAAGCTTCCACCTAAGCTTTTAGGTTCAAGTTTCTCCTACCACTCTATCCCTTCCACTTAGGCTTTCACCCAAAACAGATTCATACCCAAAAAATTTTGCAAATTGCTCGATAACTAAGGTTTCTAAGCCCACTATACTCCACCATCCCATACCAGCGAGTATAGAGAAACCCGTTATGCCAGAGTTACCAATCATTCATCACACATGGTCCATCATTCTCCTCATCCAAGCTTCGTCCATAGCCCTGATTCATATACATCCCATACTACATAAAAACCAAAAGATATAGAAGCTTCTCAATCCCTTGTCTTGATCAAACAATTTTCTATTTTAATACAAGTTTTAGTCTCTAGCCTATGTTCTAAAGATTTATGCTTTTGATCCACTGTGTTACCCATGACTACACCACATTTTTACCTAGGGTCTTTCTTCTAGACCTAGCGTTCAATCTGGTTGACTTACAACCTCTATCTAGTCAAGATACCACCTTTGGCATCTTTTTCAACTTCTAATCAGTTTCTTACCTAATTTTCCACCTTCTAATTTTCTTTATATAGAAAGTAAGGGTGTTCTTCAACTCAGACCACTCGTACAAGCTGGTGGGGTAATGTAACACCCCAACCATCGTATCACTAAGCATTGGACGCATCCACCATTTTTCTTGACAGTGGACTAAACCAAACGACGGGCCGGGCCGGTGTTACATTACAAGCGGCGCACACTTGACTTTCTATTTCAGTCATTTCATGCCTTAATCGTATTTAACCGTACATAACTCAAAATTAAGAATTTAATAAGGCAATAGTATTAGAAATAACTGAAATTCAAAAACTCAATTAATTAAATAAAATTGAGTACATAATTAAAAATATTACAGCAGAAGTCTTAAAACTTGGGCAACATGCCCTTACATAAAAATTAGAAACTTTTTAAATAAGAAGAACCTAACTAATATTCATGGTCTTCATGTACTTTAATTCCCTGAAAAAT
>JAJIYU010006145.1:0-21385 GCA_030144865.1 Tinospora cordifolia | reverse complement strand
TTAGTCAATATGTGTATTTATACTTTATTTTTATTTATTTATTTTACTAAACCTTAATTCTTCATTTAATTATCAAATTAAGGTTTTATTTGTTTAATTTTCACTATATCTTCAATTTATTTTATTTTTCATGTGCCAACCCACCATTTGCACCCAAAATTAATTTATTCGACTTATTTCATTTATTTTTCTCAAACTTATTTATCTTTAATTATTTGACAAAATTTTGGGGTATTACAACACAGCTTTGATATAGACGCTTGGATCGTCCTCGAGCGAAACACATGCATCTCGTTCGTGATCAACAAACACATGCGTCTGGATGGTTGGATGAACCTCAATCGTGATGTGCAGATCTCGTATGCGATCACCAAACACGGCTTTGATCTGGATGCTTGGATCATCTACGAGCGCAACACGCAGATCTCATTCGTGATCAACGAAACTCGCCCGAACCGTTGAATCAAGCGGATCTATCATGGGCCCTTAGATCCTGATGATTCGTGCTCCTACGCGTTCGATGCGGCTTTGATCTCGTTTGTTGGATTTGGTGGATCGATTGCAAATTGTTGGATCGTGGTGATTCGGTGCATTCGGACGTTTGATGCGGGCTTGATTGTGGCCGTGGGATCTTAAATCGTGTGGATTACGTGTTTATGGCCATTGGATGTAGTTTCTAATACCAAAATTAATTTCTAAGGTTTATATTATTCGGACTTTACCAATTATACACCCAATTTCACTTTCTAATATGGTTTATTACACAAATCCTTCTATTTTATTAATTTTTGCTAATAATGTAACAACCCACTAACACTGCCATCAGGACCCACACCCATGTCGTGGCACGTCATGGCTCGTCATGGCATTGTTACTCACAATGTATTGTCCCCCCCCTAGGATTTTATTTTGCCTCCGTGAAATTTTGAACCCATGACCTAGGGGATAAGTACATTGTTCTTGCAACATCTACTATCATTGAGCCTAGGCAAAATAAAATCCCAGGGGGGGGAACAGTATCTTGTGAGTAAGAATGCCATAATAAGCCTTTTTATTGTAACAACCCACCGCCACCACCACTGGGACCCACACCCACGTCATGGCACGTCATGGTTCGTCATGGCATTGTTACTCACAAGGTATTGTTCCCCCTTGGGATTTTATTTCTCCTCCATGGAGTTTTGAACCCATGACCTAAGAAATAAGTATATTGTCCTTCCAATATCCACTACCATTGAGCTACTAGTTCCATGGCAATGGATGTTGCAAGAACAATGTACTTATCTCCTAGGTCATGGGTTCAAAACTCCACAGAGGCAAAATAAAATCCAAGGGGGGGGGGGGGGGAAGAATAGTACCTTGTGAGTAACAATGCCATGACGAGCCATGATGTGCCATAACATGGGTGTGGGTCCCAGTGGCGGTGGCGGTGGTAGTGGGTTGTTATAAATATTCTCCCCTTTCTAATTCTCTAATATTGTATTTATTAGATATTTTTTCATTTGTTTAATATTGCCAACAATTAATAATTCATATTTCTCTATAATTTTCATTATTCATTTCTATGTATTTGTCTCATATTTTATCAGAG
Organism: Tinospora cordifolia; assembly: GCA_030144865.1. Taxonomy (NCBI): domain Eukaryota; kingdom Viridiplantae; phylum Streptophyta; class Magnoliopsida; order Ranunculales; family Menispermaceae; genus Tinospora; species Tinospora cordifolia. The sequence goes on along the minus strand of JAJIYU010006145.1, from coordinate 19,794 downwards.
AGGTACAAATAATTATATAATTCACTCTACTTACTTTATATTAGATAATTAATTCCATAATTTTTCCATTGCTTGCATAGTTATAAATTAATTTTTTTACACAAATAACATTTGATAATTCCACTAACCTTATGTCATTAGTTAGATCATCTTGATACGAAGATTTCATTTACCTCCAATTATTTTAAAATTTTTCTCAATGAATTTTATTTCATTAATAACTTTTTGTTGACAAAATTATGAGGTACTACAACTACCTTGAATATAATATGCATATTTAGTAATGGCTAGAGTTATATGATTGATGAATGTTGATACATGAGTTTAATGATGTGTGATCAATATTACATGAATGAACTATTAACATGCTCAAGATAGTGATGGAATAATGACTACCATGTTCATAATGCTCACAGTAAATTATCAAATGGTATATTACATTTAATATGTTATTAATGTGATTTCTCATTAAAGAAAGATTAATAAAGATTACAACCACGTACTAGCGCGATGTGTACCAGGAGATGTCATCTTGAGCGTTCCAACTTGCACCCAGCCTACCCGTTATAGTTTACTTGATTGATTTGGAATTGGGATTTTGGATTGACCCCACTTCCCGAATTGTTGAATTGGGAGTTTGGACTGACCCCGCTTCATAGATGAGAAGGGTTTGAGCGTTTAGATTGACCTCACTCCTTGTTAGTTGCATAGCAAACTAACATTAGAATAGGCAAAATGTTGCATTTTATAAGAAATAAGGGAAAATAGAAGTAAAGAATTGCATAATTAGCAATAGTTGCATGTAGTTAAGGATTTACATTGTTTAATAACTTTTAAGCCTTGTTTTCTATAGTTTTGATATTCTTTTATGAGAAAATGATGTCTGGGAAAGGAATTGAGTGTATTGCAGGATACAGGTTGAAACACATAGGAAGAATGTATCAGAAGAAGGCAAATAAGAGATGGAATCAAGAGAAAATACCAGTAAACTGCAGTCCAAGAACTGAAGACCGCAGTAACAACAGAAGAATAGAACCAGCAGATAAAGCACTGGTGACCGCGGTCCATAAACTGGTGACTGCGGTCACCAGAACGTGATTTGCACAGAAACACACAGGCCGCGGTGGACAGAACACGGAGAATTCTTAGGTTTTGACATAGAAGTCATGGACCGCGACCATTCGATTATCTAGCGAGATTTTTGTATTTTTGAGGTTTTTTAGTGCGGGACTATAATTAGAGTTGAAGGGACCGAATATCGAAAAGAAATCACTGTGACGGTTGTTAGGGCATGAAAAATTGGATTTTCATTGAGAATTGAAGATTGTTTAAGAGTTTTGAGTATGTATTGCTCCTTTGAAATAAATTTTATGATTTCTTTTGAATTCATGTCTAGCTAATCAATTTTATTGTCTGGGATGTGATGTTCAATGCATAGTTTGTAATATCTAATTGTCGTTATTGTGTTATAAATTTTATTCTTTATTTTGTAGACTTAAATCCTTATGTCTACTGGTCACAGATGTATTGAACTTAATACTTTGGTTTATCTCGGGACAAAAGCCTAAAAGGTGGATATCATAATTTGGACTTAGACAGGTTGATTTATTGGGAGATTGTTGACTAATCTAGGTAGTTGCACAGGGATTGTTGGATATAACACATAGATTGTTAAGTTAACGCCTTGGGAGAGGGTTTGACAAAACAAATCTAGTGAGTGTTGAAATACCTTGAGAAAGGATTTCAACCATTGATGGTACAACTCATGGATTAAGTAATTCATAACTACAATGAAGATTTACAAATTACGCAGAGGCATTCACTATCTTAGACATGTTAATATATTGAATTCTTAACATTAACTATTATATTTGTTTAGAGCAGTTTCTAGTTTTAAACTTAATTCAATTACATCCAATCTAGTTTTGATAAAACCGTGATCAGTAGTAAATCTGGTATTTGAAATCACAAGCCAACCCCTTTTCCCTGAGGACGATACCCGGTCTTACCGGTTATTACTACTGCGATCTCGTACACTTGCGGGGTTGCTAACAAGTTTTTGGTGCCATTGCTGGAGAAAAACGGTGTTAGTGTTTTTTAAAACTAGTTGGATTTAATTTTGTTTTAGTTAAGACGATATCTTATTTTATTATTACTTATTAATTGATTTTTCTTATCATTAGTAAAGAATACATTGAATACACTTGATCTATTTGCGTTTTTTTGTGTTTTAGGCTTGTATGAGTAAACATCCTTGTGACCACTACAATTCAGATTTGCTGAAAACAATCAGTCAGCTTCAGTTGGAGGCTCAAGAGAGTGCATCAAACATGACTAAAAGCACTAGTTCTAGTGTTGGTAACAATGGTGAGGCACCATTACGAGACTTCTTCAAACCTGTCTTAAACAACAACTACTCAGGCATAACAAGGACACGAATAAATGCAAACACTTTTGAGTTAAAACCGTCCTTGATCACCATGGTGCAGCAACAATAGTTTGGAGGGTCAAGTGTGGAGGATCCAATGGTACACCTAAACTCCTTCATGGAGTAATTGAAGATTAGCTTAGGCTGCAACTGTTTCCCTTCTCCTTAAGGGATAAAGCAAAAGGCTGGTTGCAAACGTTTCTTCCGGGAAGTATCACAACTTGGGACGAAATGGGCCAGAAGTTTCTACAAAAGTATTTCACACTAGCCAAAGTACATCAGCTGCGAGGGGAGATTAGCTCTTCCAAACAATGTGAGTTTGAGTCTTTATATGAAGCATGGGAGAGGTTTAAAAACCTACTAAGGCGTTGCCCACAACATGGATATCTACCTTGGCTTCAAATTCAGATGTTTTATAGTGGACTCACACCACCCACAAGGGCCTTAGTAGATTCAGTAGTTGGAGGATCTTTGATGGGGAAATCAACCACTGAAGCAACTCAACTGATTGAAGACATGGCAGCTAACGCTTTTGGACATGGTATAAAAAGAAGTACAGCTAAGAGAGTGGGAATTTATGAAGTTGATGAGATTAGTGCCTTGCATGCCCAAATTGCAGTAATGACCCATCAGTTGAATTTGGTGGAAGAAAAGAGTAGTGGATCACAAGTTTAACAACATCAACAAGTGCACTCAATTGCTTAAGCAAATAAGTCATCCTATCATGGAGAAGCTACAATTGAATAGATAAATGCAATGAACAGATTCAACGGGTATCAAGCACCAGTTGGGGGATATAATGTCCCAAAGTATTACAATCCGGGTGTGAGAAACCATGAGAATTTCTCATATGAAAATAATAGAAATGCTCAAATGCCTGCAGGATTTGTCAATCAATAGCCTTTGCAAGATAAAAAACCATCTTTGGAGGATAAACTTGATGAAATGATGAATATGCACTCAAGATTCTTCAAAGAGTTGACTCGAAGGGTTGATAAAAATGATACAAGAGTTTCAGGAATTGAAATCCAGGTTGGAAACATTAATGCCACTGTTAAAAATCTGGAAACACAAGTGGGGCAATTGGCACAAATAGTGTCAAACCAGCAGCGGAGATCTTTTCCAAGTGATACTCAAGTAAATCCAAAGGAGAGTTGCAAGGCAGTGACTACTAGGAACGGCAAAGAGGTAGTAGGTCTTTCAAATCCAAGTATACTACCTAATAAAGCTGAGTGAGATGCATGTACAAAAGTCATCTATAGGTCAACATGAAGAACTAGCATCATCAAAAGAGAAGGTCAAGGCAAGAGTAAATCAAGAGATCAAAATTTTTGAAACTCCACCTTTACCATTTCCTCAAAGGTTTTAGAAAAAGAAGATGGATGAACAATTTGCTAAATTTTTGGAGATGTTTAAGAAAATCCATATAAACATTCCATTTGTTGAAGCTTTGCAACAAATGCCCAATTATGCAAAGTTTATGAAGGAGATCATGTCCAAGAAAAGGAAGCTGGAGGATTTTGAAATAGTCAAGCTCACTGAAGAATGTAGTGCCATCCTATAGAAGAAGCTTCCTCAAAAGTTGAAAGATCCAGGTAGTTTCACTATACCTTGCAATATTGGGTCTGAAATTATTGACAAGGTACTATGTGATCTCAGAGCAAACATAAATCTGATGCCTTTGGCGGTATGTAAAAGGTTGGGAATGACAGAAATCAAGCCAACAACCATCACTCTTCAACTAGCTAATAGGTCTTTAACATATCCAAAAGGAGTGGTTGAGGATGTGTTGGTCAAGGTAGATAAGTTCATATTTCCAGTGGATTTTGTGGTTCTAGACATGGAAGAAGATTGTGAAATACCACTTATCCTTGGAAGACCATTTCTAGCTATCGGGCATGCACTCATTGATGTGCACAAGGGAGAATTAACTTTAAGAGTTAATGATGAGAAAGTGATCTTTAATCCTTACAAGGCAATGCAATATCTTAGTGACCTACATGAATGCAACAGGGTGGAGATCCTAAACTCTTGCATTGGCAAGGTAGTGAAGGCACTGAGCTCACAAGATGAGTTGGTGGGAAGCATCTCTCCTTCATTGATGTTTACTGAAGTTATGACAGAAGAAGAGTTGCTTGTGGTGCTAGCTTTAGAAGCAAGCGCACCAGAATTCCACAGGAAAGAGGAACAATTGCCTGAAAATCAGTCATCTGAAGTTGTTCAAGAACCTCCCAAGGAAGTGGAGTTGAAACAGCTACCGAAGCATTTGAAATATGCATTTTTGGATGAAAATAAATCACTTCCAGTTATTATTTCGTCCTCACTTGCACCTGTTTAAGAAGGAAAGTTGTTGAAGGTGTTACAGGAGCATAAATCTGCATTAGGATGGACAATTGAAGATATCAATGGGATAAGTCCAGCCATTTGCATGCATGAAATCTTAATGGATGACTCACATAAACCAACGGCAGAACATCAGTGGAGGCTCAATCCTATTATGAAAGAAGTGGTGAAGAAAGAGGTTATGAAGTGGCTAAAAGTTGGAATCATCTATGCTATATCAGATTCACCATGGGTTAGCCCTATTCACGTTGTACCTAAAAAAGGGGGAATGACTGTGATTACAAATGAAAAAGGAGAGTCAATAGCTTCAAGAACAACAATAGGATGGTGTGTTTGCATAGATTATCGGAAGCTGAATAAGGCAACTTGTAAAGATCATTTCCCTTTACCTTTTGTGGATCAAATGCTGGATCGTATTGCTGGATATGATTTCTACTGTTTCTTTGATGGATATTCTAGATATAATCAAATAGTCATCGCACCAGAAGATCAAGAAAAGACTACTTTCACTTGTCCATATGACACTTATGCATTTAAGAGAATGCCATTCGGCCTTTCCAATGCACCAGCAACGTTCCAGTGGTGCATGATGGCAATATTTGCTGATATGATTGAAGACATCATGGAGGTATTCATGAATGACTTCTCAGTGTTTGGCGAGACATTTGAACAATGTCTCAACAATCTAAAACGAGTTCTCTCCTGGTGCGAAGAAAAGAATCTAGTCCTAAATTGGGAGAAATGTCACTTCATGGTTTGGGAAGGCATTGTGTTGGGCCATAGAGTTTCTGTTAATGGCCTAGAAGTTGGTAAAACAAAAATTCAAGCCATAGAAAATTTGTCACCACCAACAACAGTTAGTGAGGTGCGGAGTTTCTTGGGGCACACAACGTTTTATCGAAGATTTACCAAGAACTTCTCTCACATAACTCGTCCTCTATGCCAATTGCTGGAAAAGGAGGTTGAATTTATCTTCATAGCTTAGTGTGTTGATGCTTTTAACACACTTAAGAAAAACTTAACAATTGCTCCAATAATGTCAACACCAGTTTGGGGGGAACCATTCGAAATCATGTGTGATGCTAGTGATTATGCAGTAGGAGTAGTTTTGGGACAAAGACGTGATAGAATATTCAGAACCATTTATTATGCAAGCAAAACATTAAATGATGCTCAAAAGAACTATACCACCACTGAAAAGGAGTTGTTGGCTGTTGTTTTTGCTTGTGACAAGTTCAGATCATACTTTGTGGGCTCACATGTCAAAGTCTTTACTGATCATGTGACAATCAGACAGTTGTTTGCAAAGAAGGATGCTAAACCAAGATTAATAAGGTGGATTTTGCTGCTGCAAGAGTTTGATATTGAGGTAACAGATAAAAAGGGTACAAAAAATGTTGTGGTTGACCACTTGGTCTTGTTTGTAAAATGAAGCAAATCCTGATCCAAAGGGAATAGTGGAAGTCTTCCCAGATGAACATCTCTTGTCAGTAAGTGACAACCTCCCGTGGTACCCAGATTTTGTTAACTACCAAGCCACAGGCGTCACACCACCGCATATATATAGATATATATATATATATATATATTTCTTAAGAAATTGAAGCAACTCTTTAAATTTCAAAATTAATTCTACTAAATTAAAAATTTTATTTACTAATCGAATTAAGGTCTTATTTGTCTATTTTATGTTATATCTCCTATATATATTATTTTTCATTTGCACCCAAAGATGTCTTAAAATCTTTAAAATTATTTCACTTAACTCATTTCATTTAATTTCATTAAACTTATTTATGTTTAATCATTTGAAATTTTTTTTGGTTATTATAGGAAGTGACTCAAGACAATTGTTGGAGGGGACAAAAGCAACACTGACCAAATGGCATAAGGTGTACCATTTATTATGTTTCGTGTTTTGAATATTTAAATCCGATGAGGCACGGTTAGCACACCATTTTGTTTGAAACCAATAACTGTTTAATATTTTTCCAGTGACAATCGTACTTCTTGGTATAACAGTGCACAAAAGGCGTGAAAGTTATCCAAAAGGGCTTTCGAAGGTAGAATGATTAACAGAGAGGTATAAAAAAAATTCAACCACTGAAATAATTAGTTTTAAATCGTAAACTTGGTGTATTGAAATTTTAGTTACGATGCAAATGGGAAATGCCCTCAGAATGCGATATTTGGAATACCTTGTGATTGTTATAGTGCTGCACATAACACATTGCAAGAATAACCTCGCGCTATCGTAGTAACGCTAGGAATATCGTGGTAACATAATAAACAATTCATTTATGAGATTTTTTGCGCACAAAATTTTACCCACGATACTGAAAGTCATTAGACTTAGAAATTAGAATATTAAAAACATAATCAATTCTGAAAATGTTCTATAATTATTAAAGTTAAGGATTTTGAACCATTGAGGTAGGAGTTAGAACGCGAGTAAAATATCAGGTAGAAGTGACCACCTGAACTCTTTAGTATTATTTGGGTTCGAATATTGAACATGATTGTGTATTTATTGTTAATCATTGTTTAGAAGCATGCTATGAATGTGTGTAATTCTTACGAATGCTTGTTTGTCTTTCATGTGGGTTTATAGCATGCCATACCTTGAACGAATGTTCAACATAGTTTAGAATCTATGCTATGCATACCATGTAACGAATAGTATGGCTAATGTGATTACAACCATGATAACTTGTTTATTTATATTGGATATTTGAAATGCGGATATGCTTGTGGCCATTTACTTGCTTGTAGGCAAGTAAATGGCTTTATCCAAAAAGGAAAGAACACAAAGTAACATCCTGGTCTGTAGATATTGATGGCAAGAGTGATCACACGTGATTCTGTCGTGAGGCAAGAGACAAAGACGCCCAGTTAGCGGTGTGTGAGATGGTATTCGGGGGGCCAGGCATTACAAAAGTGGTATCAGAGGTCAGTCAGTACCTCACTAGGAAGAGCTTAGTCAGTAGCTCACTAAAATTAGTTTAGTCAGTAACTCACTAGTAATTGTCCAGACCAAGGCCAATGGTGGTACTAGTTTAGTGAGATGCTCAGATAAGAGCTCAGTTAGTTCATCAGTCAGTGGCTTAGTCAGTAAGTCACTGGACTAAAGTCTTGAGAATAGGCTATGAACTCCCAGTCCTACGGAGGAGCTGGTAGTAGATAAATTGCATACCTAGGTTTAGGAAAAACCTTAAGTGTAGCTTGGGTGTTGTCAAGGTTGAATAACAAACCATGAATAAAAGCTTTTAGGGTATAAGCTAGAGACTGATAATATGTGAAATGAAACACTTGTTTGGTTAAGAAACAAGATCGGGAGGATCCTGTATTATGTGTTATGGAACAGATAGAAATTTGGGGATATGGAGAAATCTTGAACTCGGAGAATGATAAACCATGTATGGTGAGTGATTGGTGGCTTTGGACAAACTTGTTTTTCTATGCTTGGTTGGTATTGGATGATCAAGTGTAGTGGCCCTTGGGAAGCCTTAGACATCGAGACACTTACGAAATTGTTTGGGTGTAGTGAGATCTCTAGGTGGAAATCTATGTCAATGGATAGGAGTGGTATGAGACATTTGAACCTAGAGGCATAGGTGGAAGCTTGGAATTTCCCTATGCTAATGCGTTGTTTGTGATGATATATGAGATTGTTTGCTTGCATGTTTTACGTATGTAAAGATTTTTGAAATACATATATTTTTTTAATTTAAATTTTGAGACCAAATGTTGTACCTATAAATGAACAATTCATTGTGGACTGTGAAACATAAACCAATAGGGCACTAAACAAACGAGAACTTAGAGTCATGCTAGTGCGATGGAAATAAATGCTCTAGGTACATACATGGAATTCATTTGATCAATTTATGACGACTGAATGGATCTTGGGTTGTAGATAAATGGTCGAATCCAAGAGCCATACTACAAGATCTGCTACGTCTCATGAGACTGAATCTCAAGGGCAGAGGGCACAAGTTAACCAGATTGAGGCTTAAGTTGGGGCAATGTTGACTCCAGAGTTTTGGCATGAGATTAGAAAATGAGTCACTGAGTAGATTATGAGAGTATTGTCGTTGCCACAGATATAAGCACAGGAACACAAGAGTCATAGATATAGGCCCCACCCCAAGAGTAGATACCAATACACACTTGACACCCATGCCATAGGTTCCAGTTCATTAGAGGGCATAGGAAGAAATTGAGAATAAGGAACAGAGGTCGATGTTGATTGAGTTACAAAAACTCCATCCATCCTAATTTGATGGTACGTTTGACAACATGGCTACAAATCACTAGTACCAAGAGATATGATAGTGTCCGTCGAGTTAAGCTAGCCATGACCCCGAGCAGATCTGAATAGCAAGAGCACCTAGATGTGCTAGGGGCTACATGACCCCGTCGAGTAAAGCTAGCCACACATCAGGTTAAGGGACCAACTAAGAGTTGGTGGCAGATGTTTAAGGCAGATCCGAATAGCAACGTACAACATATGAATTAGGAAGAGTTTAAAGAGTTGTTTACAAGAAATTCTTTCTAGAAGCTACACAAGTGCAGATGGAGTTTAAATTCATCAGATTGACTCAAAGAGATATGATAGTGTCCGAATATGAGGTCAAGTTCACTGAATTGGTCAAGTTTTCTCTTTAACTGATTAGGGATGAAAAGATGAAGTTCTACAAGTTTGCAGAAGGCCTGAAGATTGAGATTTGCAGGGTAGTGAAACCAATGGGTTTGATAACCTACAGAAAAGTTGTAGAGAAAGTTTCTATTGACAGAACGAGAGATCAACTTCGAGCAAAAAGTGAGAAACAAGGGCAAGAGGCCAATCAATAGCAAGACATTCCAAGGGAACCACAAGAAGCAAAATGGAAATCAGCCACAGAGGCAGTAGGCTCACGGCAAAATTAATAAGTGGCAGGCTCAAAGAGAAGGCACATGTTATAACTGTGGATAGAAGGGACATATGGCGAAGAACTGTCAAAATCAAGGACGTTAGAAGCAGATCCAAGGGTACAATAATGGGCAGAACAAAAGCCAAGGTAGATGTGGACAACAACAACCACCATAGAGGTAGCCCCAACAACAACAACAACAGCAGGGTAGATAGAATCAACACAAGTGTTTGCCATTGAGGATGGATAGGCGGAACTAGATCAGGTTGTTAAAGGTACTTTTCTACTATTTAATGTAGCTATTAGGATCTTGTTTGATTCGGGTGCCACTAAGTCATTTAAGTCAGAAGAACTAGTTAGAAAATTTACAACTAGTGACATCTACGCCACCAGAACCATTGTATGTATCCACTCCCATAGGAAGTACTGTGACTACCCAAAAACTTGTACATGTAAATTGAGATTTGGAGATAAAATGATAAATGCCGACCTTAGAGTAATATCTTTCCATTGTTATTATGTGATATTGGGCATGGACTAGTTAGCCCAATACCAGCCTTAGATTGATTGCCCAAGACGAAGAGTTACATTGACTCTACCATCTAGTAAACTAAAGAAGGTCAAGTGGGATATGCAAAGATTGCCCTGAAGCCTTATGACCGCTATGCTACATTGCATAAGATAGAGTGAGGACTGCATGCAACGTCACACCCCGACCCCCGAGCCGGACATCTTATCTGTCAATCTAAGGTTCTATCGTCGGGCGTCGCGTGGCTCCAAACTCAACCTGTGGTCCGCCGAGGCACTGGGCATGCGACAATCATCATCATCTTTCCACAAACCTCTATAGACGAGATTTAAATCATTTCTTAATTTCAAATAATCATTTCATTCATGCTTCACCAAGCAATTAATTTCAAATCAAATTCACTAGATGTTCAAAATCATATTCATACAGGAAATCAAGATAATAGTAGCGGAAGCACTTTTCGGATCAAATCTTTCTAAATCATTTAACACTATTTAACATACAATATCTAAAAAAGAATCATCAGTTTATCAATCAAAATTAAATAGTGTTTATGATGGTAAAACAGTCTTGTAGATACATACACAAAAATATGATACATGACCCTCCAGCCCAAATCCAAAATATACAGCATAAAAATTGTTCAAAACAGAGAGACAGTGTAACACAAAATATCACCCTCTCTCTCTCTATATATAAACCCTCCAGTCTCTAGTCTGCATCCTCACTGAGCGCTAGGCCCATGAGTACCTATAAAAAAAAAATGGGGTGAGCTCGAAAGCCTAGTGGATTTCTCCTACACATCAATAGCATTATACAAACGAGCATATGAAACATGCAAACAGTTTAAAATCATTAGGGGCATTTCAAATACTTAGTCAATTTATCTGTTGCGCTCTAATATCAGGAATCTACCATCTGATATTAGGAATTAATTGAAAGAGTGAACCACCCTCGGTATCCCAATTGTGGTCCTGAACACAATCAGGCACGACATCTTTATGAAATAGAAGTCTACCTCTGAGACCACGACCCAAGAAGATACTAAAACCAAGAGAAAAATCCTCATGCCTTTCCAAATTCTAGGGTCTCATACGGCTGCTCCCAGTTTGGCCTAGTTGGGGGATACCCACGATGACGTCCTGGTTACAACCGAATAACATCTACGTGATGTACCAGTGCTCGTCCATCGCACCGGTACGTGGAGTTCTTAATATACCTTTAATGTTCTTTAGTTTTACAATCATAGTTTTCACTCCACGCAGCATATTGACATGCTTATTCAAAATGCTAACCTAAGCAAAGAAAGCAAACAAACACCAAGCTAATCATAATATCCTAGTACTAGAAAGCGAGTAACAAGTCATTAGGTTATGATGTTAATCAATCCACCCAAGGCATACATTCCTAGCATAGTACTAAGTACAAGAATTTAAACATGAATCATATTCCGTATCCAACATCTGCATAATACTAAAGAGTGAGGAAGAGATAGTCAACCCCACCTATACACGCTGAAATACTGCTGGATCGTCGCTCCTCGCATAGCAGTCCAATACCGTCAATCTGCATCATTAGACTGTAGTAATACATTACTTTGGGCTTTGAATAATCTTTTTGCCTAACTCTAGGGGTCTGGTATCATTCAGTGTTTTAGAGTGTACACAAAACACTCCAAAAACACTATTTGTGTCTATCAATCACGGTCGGTTTTGTGTAGACCGTGGTTCACACACGATTTCTCACCCAATAGTGAGATTTCACATGTGTACATTGTACTAGTGGTCCCCATTTCAGTTTAACACTTAAATCTAATGTATTGGACACCCAAAAATCATTCAAACATATAAACCAGCTAAGGAATGGTGCTTACATTGTTTCTTCGCTGAAACCCCTTGATCAAGCCTTAAAAATGGGATCTTCTTTCAATTTGATCAACCCCCTTCAATTCCACAACCAAATAACCATCATAATTCATCCACACTAGTGTCCAAACACACACACAAGGAAATGAAAAATGAAAAGGAGCTCACCATGTTTAGCTTTGGTTTTTAGCCACAATCCCCTCAACACAACGTTCTCAAATGGATTTCCAACTTTTTGATTTATTAACAATTGATAACTACTTTAGATGAGATCAAATCTTAAGGAAAAACTCAAATGAAATCAAGGAACTCACCTTCAAATCGATCTCAAGTCGTCTCCTCCAAACCCCAAGCTGTTTTAGTGCGAAATGAGAAAGTTAATGCTTGAAACGTATATATAGATCGCATGCGGACCGCAGTTAGAGCTAGACAGACCTCGGTCATCGGACAGATTTTCTTCGTGGACCGCAGTCAACACTTTGTGGACCACAGTCGGCACTTTACGGACCACGGTCAACACCTTACGCACTGCGGTGACCCATGTGACCTAATCTTTTTCATGATTTTCCACTGATTATAGCGGTCGGCCTTTAGTGACGGTGGTCAACAGTGTAATATTCTATTTTTTAACGGTTTGACCCATTATCCAACATCCTGATTTATTTTATTTTGTTATCAAACATTAATACAAGCATTTCAAACATGGTTTCACATCTTTTTACATTTGTTTCATAATTTTTAAAAATCCATTTTTGATTTTTATGCATTTAAAAATTTAGGGTATTACAATCTACCGCCCTCCCCCCCTAAGAGAAATTACATGAGATGGGTCTGGTTCGTACTTTCGGAGCATCGAAACATGGAACACATTATGTACTAAGGACAATCTATTCGGCAAATCCAACTCGTATGCATGGACAGCAACCTGTCCAACAATCTCAAAAGGACCAATGTAGCGAGGCGATAGCTTCCCCTTCACTCCAAACCGTCTGATCCCCTTCTGTGGGCTGATCTTCAAAAATACTTTATCACCGGTCTGGAACTCTAGAGGTCTTCTCCTCTTGTCCATATAGTTCTTCTGCATGCTCTGTGCTGTAACTAATCTCCTCTGGATTTGCTTCACTTGCAAACTCATCTCCTCAATTAACTTGGGTCCAGTGAGTACCTGATCTTCAAACTCTACTCAATAGGACGGTGATCTATAGGGTCTGTCGTACAGTACCTCATATGGAGCCATCTTGATGCTTGCCTAATAACTATTATTATATGCAAACTTAGCAAGATGTAGATGCTTACTCCAATTTCCTTTGAAGTCTAGGGCACATGCTCTTAGCATATCCTCCAATATCTGTATGACCCTCTCTGACTGTCCATTTGTTTGTGGATGAAAGGCTGTGGTCATGGTCAATCTGCTCCCCAATTCCTTCTGTAGACTCTGCTAGAATTGAAACGTGAATCTAGAGTCTCTATCTGACACTATGGTACTGGGAACACCATGCAATCGCACAATCTCTCGCACATAAAGCTCTCCCAGCTTACTCACTACATTAGTAGACCAAATAGGTAGAAAATGCGCCACCTTAGTCAGTTGATCTACTATGACCCAAACGGTATCTTCTTCTTTATGACTTCTCGGCAAGCCGCTAACAAAATCTATCGCTATATTGTCCCACTTCCATTCAGGAATCGGAAGTGGCTATAATAAACCTGATGGTTTCCTATGCTCAGCCTTGATTTGCTAACAAGTCAGACACTGGGAGACATCTAGCAATGTCCCTCTTCATGCCTCTCCACCAGAAAGTTTTCTTCAAGTTTTGGTACATCTTGTTGCCCCTTGGATGCATAGTGTCCTTACTCAAGTGTGTCTCATCCATTAGAGTTCCTTTTGCCTATCCAGAACTGGAAACACATAGTCGGTTCCCTAATCTCAACGCACCCTCTGTGTCAAAGCAAAAATATGTGTGCTTGCCTTCCTTGACGCCCTCTATCAGCTCTGTAATCCACACGTTAGATTTCTGCTCATCTCTGATCTGGCGTAAGTTGTCTGGCTGACAAGTCACTACATACAGATATGTTTGTGTATCATCTATAGCTACACCTAGATAATAGTCACTAATCAGCTGATACATCTAACCCACTTCATCCCTCCTGCTCAACTTCCTACTAAGAGCATCGACAACTATATTCAACTTGCCAAGATGATAGTGCAGCTAAAAATCATAGTCACTAAGGAACTCAATCCACCTTCTCTGCCGAAGATTTAGTTCCTTCTGAGTGTATATGTACCTGAGGCTCTTATGATCTGAGTAGAGATCAGAACTCTCACCATAGAGATAGTGCTTCCATATCTTCAGTGCAAACACGATCGCTGCAAGCTCCAGATCGTGCACAGGATAATTCAGCTCATGTGGCCTCAACTGCTGTAAAGCATAAGCTACTGTCTGTCCTTGCTGCATCAGCACTGCACCCAATCCACTAAGAGATGTGTCAGTGCCCAAAGTGCTCCTCACACCAGGGATAGGTGTGATGAGTACCAGTGTTGTAGTCAACCTCTGGTTGAGCTCTTGAAAGGACTGCTCACACAGCTCACTCCAAATGAATTTCTCATCCTTTCTAGTTTGCTTAGTTATTGGACCCACCGATTTCAAGAAGTCTTTAATAAACCTGCGGTAGTATCCAGCCAACCCAAGAAAACTCCTGATCTTTGTCACTGTAGTGGGTTGCTTTCAGTTGAATACTACTCGCACCTTCTCCGGGTCTACTGTTATTCCCTATGCTAAGACCACATGGCCATTAAACTTGACCTGCTTCATCCAGAAATCACACTTGCTAAACTTGGCATATAATTTATTCTGCTTCATTGTTTCCATAACAGTCCGCAAGTGCTATATGTGCTCAGTCCCTGATCAAGAATGTACCAGAATGTCATCAACAAATAATACTACAATCTAGTCAAGAAAATGACTGAAGATTATGTTCATCAGGTCCATAAACGTGGTTGGAGCATTAGTCAAACCAAATGGCATGACCGTGAACTCATAGTGGCCATACTGCATCCTGAAGGCTGTCTTCTGTATATCAGACTCCCGGATCCTTAGCTGATGATACCCTAACCTCATATCTATCTTGGAGAAGTACTATGCTCCACTGAGCTAATCAAAGAGGTCGTCAATCTGTGGTAAAAGGTATTTGTTCTTAATAGTAACATTGTTCAGCTTCTGGTAGTCTATTCATAGCCTCATGGAATCGTCTTTCTTCAACACAAATAAGACTGTAGCTCCCCATGGTGGCTCACTCTTTCTGATGAATCCCTTCGCCATGAGCTCATCCAACTGAGTCTTCAACTCTATCAACTCCACAGGTGCCATCCTATAAGGTGGAATAGCGATGGGATTAGTGTCAGGATGCAACTCAATCTTAAACACTACCTGTCTGTGAGGTGGAAGTCCAGGTAGATCTTCTGAGAATACATGTACATAATCCTGTATCACAGGAATACTGTGAATATATGTGGTCCACTCTGCATCCTCATCCGCTAGCTGCCTGAAGTCTCCCTTCCGCTGAATGGCACACAACAAAGAAAGTGTAGGACTCTTAGGCAATCTCTGAATATCCCCATCAATCCTTAATGTTTTTCCTGATGGCAACTGTATAGTGACTCTCCTCCTCTGGCAATCAATCTGTGCCTGATATTGTGTTATTTAGTCCATTCCCAATATCACATCCTAGCCACTGAAATGGAGTAAGCAGAGATCAGCAAGAATCAGCTGGTCGTCAAATTTGAACTCGCCTATCGGCATGGCAACATCCAATGGTACAACCAATGGGCTCGTGACAAGTCTCAATTTACTCACCAAATCTTTTGAAAAAAAAGACCGTGTGGCACTAGAATCAAACAAGACATGTACAGCAACACCAAACAACAAAAACATACCATCAACTGCAGGAGTCGGTGTTGTTTGGGCCTCTGTTGCATACAATCTAGGTTGTTCTCTCTGTCTCGTCTGGGACTGTTTCTGCCTCTGCTACGGCCGACTACTCTATCCCTTCCATGACTGTTGTTGTGCTAGTGTTGGAGCTCTGGTAAGGCAATCTCCAGCCATATGTCCCTGCTGGCTACACAAGAAACACAATCCTAACTTCCTAGCCTGCTCCCTCTGTTCGATGCTAAACTAACCTGATTTGGTCTGCTACTGCTGCCCTAAAGTCTAGGCATAACCACTAGCAGTAGGTGTTCTAGATGGTCGTCGTCGGTCTCTCCTTTACTACGGGGCTCTAGATGTCTGACCTGAATACAGTCTCTTCTGTCTACTCTTGAGCGATTGCCCATACTCTATGTCTCTCTCTACATGTTGGGCCCGTACAACCGCCTCTCTGAAAGTAGTCAGTCTCAGAGGCGCGATCATTCTCCTAATCTCCATCCTCAAACCCTCTATAAACTTATCCGTCTTTAGTAACTCATCTACTACCATCTCTGGGCAGAATCTCGATAGCTTTGTGAACCTGTGCTCATACTCTGTCACAGTCAATGTCCTCTGCGTCAGCCTGATAAAATCTAATTGCATCTGGACTTCCGTGATGATGAGAAAAAGGTATCATAAAACAGTGTTTGGAACTCATCCCAGGTCATCACTGTCTCATCAATGGTCGAATCTGCCACTATCATCATCCACCAGTGGTAGGCTAGTCCCACCATCTGATGTACTGCCAAAGCTACTCTCCTCTATCCAGTCACTCCTAGTAGTGTCAGATGCTTATCCATCTCTATGAACCATTTATCTGCTACAATAGGATCTGCCTATCCCTCAAATTGGCTAGGATGTAGCTTCTGAAACTCTATAGCTAAGTGCTTCTGCTCTTTATCATAACTGGCAGACTTGCTAGTCGTCTGTGCTGGACTCTCAAGGGGTACTATCACTGGGATCGCTGCCTCATCAGGTACGGACGTTGGTGTAGACGTATGTGCGGGTATTGGAGGCCATATGGTATGCTGAGAAGACTCTGTTGGGTACCGGCTCGTCATGGCCTTATCCACTGCCCTATCGACTACTCTCTATATATATCTACGAAAGCATTTGGGGATACTATAATGGCAGCTGGCACAGCCGCCTCAGTGATACCCTCATCAATCTGTACTGACTCCTCTGTAGCCTCACCTCTGAGTCTGCCCCCACACTGTCTACCATGTCTTCTTCTTCTAGGCATTATTTACAAGTCCCAAAAACCAACTTTCAGTATCCAATAGTGTAATCATAATAAAGCAGAAAATCCAATAATTTAATTGAATATAACTACATTTCTACTTTGAGCTGGATACCATGGCTTGTGATAATAGCCATTCATTTCAACCGCCTATACCCTTCGTATTTATCGTGCTACTGTGACTCTAAGTTCATGTCTCTAGGTTTTTGATCTGTCTCTGTGGTTTAGATTTTATGCTTTTAAGTCAACCGCATTTCATTTAGTTGTGGGTACAGAAATTTGTATGTCAATACTCAAAATAGTGATATCACATATATCCAAAGCAAACAGCCAACAATCAACCAAACAATGCACGCTCGCATAATGGAATCCATGTTCCATTACAGCTATTATATATTTATGCCAGATCCTAGTCTCTAAGGATGATGCAAGATCCACTGTACGCGACCATCCCATACCAGTAGAATACAGTGCGTGCAAGTTCTTCCAAAGAGTCCGTTCATCGCCTATTACAATTTCACAAGTGTCTCACTCCTTAAAGTAGACGCAAGACCCACCATATGTGACCGTCCCATACCGGTAAAATATAGTGCGTACATGTTCGGCCCAAGAATCAATCATTCACCATTTATGGTCCGTCATTCTTCGAGTCCAAGATTCCTCTATACCCCCAAATCCCTATGCGTTCCATACCACATAGAGACCAAAGGATACAGGATCCTCTTGAATCGAGTCATGACTAAAACAAGTGTACGTTTTCATATTATAAGTCTCTAACTTATGTCCTAAAAACTTTTATTGAGATCCACTGTCTTCAAGACATCACCCGGTCTTACCTAAACTTAGGGTTTCTAGACTTGGCTTGTGGACTCGCTATGAGTCACCAAACCTAAACCCAACTCAATCTCACATCTATGTGACACCCTCGTTCCCACATAACGAACAATTTCTGAATATAGCACACCCAGTAGGGCCAATAATCAAGCATAGCACCACCCACAAGGCTATAACTAGCATAATGCACTCGTAGGGCCATCACTAGCATAGCACACCCGTAGGGCCATCACTGAAACATGGCTCGCCTATAGGGCCATAATCCTACTTTTGCCCTGTTGCGAGTGTTACTGGAACCCGAAGACATCACCTAAATCTTTTATATATCTAGCCACATAATCACTAGTAAATTTCTTTTATTAACTCTCTTTTCAAAACAAATCAAATTGAAATTATTTCTAGTGAAAATCAATCCGGTGAAATTTTCTTTTCGTTTCAATAACATTATTATGAAAATAGTTCCATCTGGCATTACTCGGCCAAGAAAAAAGTCCAGTCATGCCCAGTGTTGTCGAACACTAAGCTCTGATACCAAACTCTGTCCCATCTCGATCCTCGTGCCAGACATCATATCTGTCAATCTAAGGCCCTATCGTTGGGCGTCCCGCGACTCCAAGCCAGGTGCGTGGTCCGCCGAGGCACCGGGCGTGCAACAATCATCATCATCTTTCCACAAACCTCTATACATGAGATTTAAATCATTTCTTACTTTCAAATAATCATTTCATTCATGCTTCACTAAGCAATTAATTTCAAATTAAATTCACCGGATGTTCAAAATCATATTCATATTGGAAATCAAGATAATAGTAGCGGAAGCACTTTTCGGATCAAATCTTTCTAAATCATATAACACTGTTTAACATACAATACCTAAAAAAAATCATCAATTTATCAATCAAAATAAAAAAGAGTTCAAGATGGTAAAACAGTCCTTTAGATATATACACAAAAATATGATACATGACCCTCCGGTCTAAATCCAAAATATACAGCATAAAAACTGTTCAAAACAGATAGACAGATTAACACAAAATATCACCCTCTCTCTATAACACCCCCACCCCCACGTTCTTTGATTTGAGAGTTGGACATAACCACCATTCCTTTTGACGGTGGACTTAACCAATTAGCGGGTTGGGTCATGTTACTTTACAAGTGACACACACTTGACTTTCTACTTTTCAATACCACATGCCTTGGAATAAATTCAATAGTGCAATTTCACATTTAATAAAATTAAGGCATTTAAAGGTAAAGAAAAATTCAACTTCTTTATTAATAAAAGAAAGTACATAACTTTCTAATTCAAGAATAGACTATTGCCTTGTTTATCAAAAGAGATTCACAAACTCAAAATAAAAAATCAATTTTCAGCGGAAGTCTTATTTCAAAATTGGGCAACATGCCCTTACATTAAAAAAGAAACTTGAAGAAAATAGAAACTTGCTAAAAAGCTATCCAAAATCCCATGATCTTCATGATTACAAATTCTAGAAAAATAAAAGGAAGGGGTGAGCACAAAGCTCAGTGGATCTTAATTAAACAATCATTTTTCAAACTCAACTTAATAACATATCCATAATTCAAACACTTGCATACATTAGGCGTTTCAAACAACCAATTGTTTAAAGTTGTAATTTAGACCAAAAGGGTTTTTGAAGCCCTTGATGTTCTTTA
>JAJIYU010006144.1:0-21129 GCA_030144865.1 Tinospora cordifolia | reverse complement strand
AATTCTGGCTCAACTCGGAAACTGTCTGTGCGTGAAATGACGGAATTAGGGCTCAAAACGGGTTATATTTCGCGTAATGACCGCGGTCGGCACCTTAGGGACCGCGGTCACCATTTTGCCCCAATTTTTTTTTTCGGATTTTTGCTCTGATGACCGCGGTCACCAATGCGGTGCCCCGTTTTTTCCTTTTTTTTTCTCTTTTTTTCTTTTTTTTTTCACGTTGTTACACTGATGACCGCGGTCATGATTTGGTGACCGCGGTCACCAGCTTGGTGCCTATTTTGCTCATGCATTTTTGTCATTTTTCTTATTTTTTTCACATCTAAATTAATTTATTTCCATTATATATCATATAATAGTCATTTAAAACATGTTTCCACATATTTTTACATTTATTTCATAATTTTTAAAAATTTATTTCCAAGTTGTGTGCGTTTTAAAAACGTCGGGGTGTTACAACCATTTCACATATAAGCATGCCAAGATTTAGAAACCAATCATCACACATCATTCAACAACACCAACGATACAAAACACTCTTTTCCAAAATATTAACAACCTATAATCTATTCAAACAAATATCTTGAATTTTAAATCCGCATAATACATGAGAGAGAGAAAATCACGCCCACCTGGTCTTACTGATTCTCTAGGGCTTTCTCTTCGTCGCGAATAATCATCCTAAGAAAATCGATCTGCAATAGTAATTATATTATGATAATTTCTTAACTAAGGTTTCATACTAATTTTACTATTTATAATTTAGTAATCCTTTTAACCAATCAAAGTGATTTTAGTAATCACCTCATGTACTTGTTAATTAAGTATTCTTCAATTTCTTAGTCTTTATGTTATAATTAAATCATTCATGAAATGATTGCGAACAAAATAAGACTTCTCATTTATCGAATCTTTAGTCCCATTCTAGTCCTAAGATTTTAGCGAGATCGCTTATAGTGCTAATTTAAATAATTATTATTGAGTTAATTTTTCTAATTTAATATTTATCTACGTTAATAATTGAGTACTTGAATAAATGATTTTTCATTTCTTAATTTAAATATTTGAATACATGAAGATACATTAATTAATTCTTAATTTTCCAAACCTTAATATTATGTCATAAAAGCTTTATTATTCTAACCAATGTATATAAATTTGTTCGCATTATCTTTGATTTAAGTTATAATAATGAGGAATCCTATAATAATTCCATCTTTATCTAAAATACAAAAATTACATCAATTAAACATCTTCAGAATTTTCTAGCTCACCTTTAGATTATTAAAAATGTTATTATACATTAACCTTAGTATTTGAAACTTCTTATTCTAATTTATGTTTATTTATATATAATTCTTAATTCTAATTTATCAAGGCTCATACCCAATTTCAATTATGAAAAATCTGATTTTTTAGTTTAAGTACTAATCTTAAATCTATATTAATAGTCCCCATTTTACTTTGATCACTAAGTAACTATGCTTAAATTTCCTAATCCAAAAATTAGAGTAAATTCTTACTTATTAACTCGGTCAACACCACTAGAAAATGAAAGAAGATGCTACCACCATGCTTCTCTTCACTGCTCTGCTTCTCTTCACCGTGCAGCCCCGTTTTCCAGCAGCTCATCCTCATCGTCCCACAGCAGCTGCAGTTTGCAGCACCTGGCCCCTGTTTCTTGTTCTTCTTCTTTCCACGCCACCAGCAACCGCAGCAACACCAGCTCCGATAATAGCAGTCAGCTCCTTCATTCTCCCCTGTTGCTCACGGTCCCAGCTGCTCAACCCCTAGCTGCAGCTGTCCGGTTCATGCATCTCCAACCGGCATTGGCAGCAAGCTTCCTCTCTTCTCTTTCTCTGTTTTCTCTTCATATTCCGGCAGCAGCAGCGGCATGCAGAAGCAAAGATGCAGCAGCAGTGCATGTGTTGTTTTACCTCCGCCCCACAACCACGCTGCTTCCTCTGTTCTTCATCGCCACGGCAGCAGCTCACAAAATCACCCCTTCTTTGTTCTGCTTCTTCGTTCGTGATTCATCACCGCAGCTCCTTCCTTCCTCATTCGATAACCACACAGCATGCAGCAGCAGCACCGTCATCCTCATCGTTCGGTGGTGACAGGAGCAGCAACCAGCAACTGCCTGGAGCAGCAGTGACAGTCACACAGAACAGAGCATCGTTCACGCAACACACATCAGAAGATTCCATGCGCGGCAACGCCAATGTCCAACAGCAGCAGCAGCCGGCGAGACCAACAGAACTGATTTCTTCATTCATTTAACGTCCAGCTGCGGCTCTTCCTCTTCATTTTCGTTCAACGCCAAACCAGCTAACACTACGTCCCGGTCCCCTGTTTCACTGCACGGCTTTCCTCTTCGGTTGGCTACAGCAGCACGCAGCAGCAGCTGCCTACACACCGCCCCTTGTTTCTCTTTCTCTCCTGATCTATTTATAGATGCCGCGACTGTTCTCGAAACTCTCCGACGCACCGCCTATCTCGATCGTTCCAGTTGGTTCTACCTGTTCCGGCGTCTTCAGTACGCCTCAAACAACCGCCCCTTCTTGTTTACACTCACGCACCACTCCGACCATATGAGAGTATAAGTATATGCATGCGTTTTATGATTTTTTTTTTTTCTTCTTCTAACTATCTTTATTTTGTATAAAGTATGTATGCTCATATATATATACATATATATATTAATCTCTGAAATTTTAACTCAAAATTTATTTTATTTTATTTTTTTCTAGATTTATTTCATACTAATATTTACCATCTCATTTATTTGATTAATTTAAATTTAATTTCTTAAAATTATCTAATTCTAAATTTTCATTTTATTTCTTAGGCATAAATTATATTATTTCTAAAATGTATATTTTTATTTATTTATGATCCTTATTATTACCATTATTATTTATTACTATTTTTTTTCAATCAAACAATATGTTTCATTTTGCATCACTCGCGCCTTCGCGCGAGTGCTAACGCGAACGAGCGATTAACTTATTTACTATTGTTCGCTCACGACGTGGCACAATCTCAATGTTCCGAGGTATTACAATCTACCCCCCTTAAACGAAATTTCGTCCTCAAAATTTGAATCAGGTCCACTGTGTTGTCTTTCAATCCATTTCCTCAAAGATTCTTCGCACTTCCGCTGTGCTATTCTGATATTAAGTTCCCACGAACGGAATGATACAGAGAAGATTAGCATGGCCCCTGCGCAAGGATGACACGCACAAATCGAAAATCGGGGTGTTACACGCAAGCTCTCCGAGGTGATTAAAAAATCATTTGAGCGGGTTGCAGACAGTTAGACGCATCGTGTCAACTTCGATTAGGTCTTATTGTCGTTGCCATCATCGTAGGCCCACAGAACTCCCTGGTGGGCACTCTGTGCTAGGTGGTCACCTCTCAGGGTCGTATAAGAGACTGACATAACTCACCCTAACCCTGTACTCTCGGACCTCGAGTCTCGGTGCACTTTTCATTTAAAATCCATTTAAAAGAATGAGTGTCCAAACATCACAATATGTAATCCATTTTCATAATGCACAGAATAACAAGCTCTAAGAATGAGTTAAAAAACACTACTCATCTCGGGTCTTGTGCACCGATGTCCCGTCGACAACCAGCACAGCCCTGCTATATCCTCTCGAATCTGCATCAATTAAAACTCAATCTCAATTGTATCTATACAGTGACCCAATATCTAATATCATCGTCCCAACTTAGTTTTGATCGACTCGAGTCGTT
Source organism: Tinospora cordifolia (assembly GCA_030144865.1). NCBI lineage: Eukaryota > Viridiplantae > Streptophyta > Magnoliopsida > Ranunculales > Menispermaceae > Tinospora > Tinospora cordifolia. The sequence continues at coordinate 17,370 of JAJIYU010006144.1, read as the reverse complement.
TCTGTCAATCAGTCAGACATAGTCAATTCTGGTCAATGCGGTCATCCTAGTTACCTTAGGTCAATCCATGCCCAAATTGGGTCAAAATAGGCCATTTAGGTCAAGGTTGGGTCAAAAAGGGTCAAAATTAGTTTAAAATCTCAAACCTTAACACTTAGTCAAATTAGGGTCCTTTGCTCTCTTACACAGCAAGCTTGCCGATTTTTCTGCTGGCAATCCGTATGCCGAATTTGCACCAAATTTTCTAGATCTATTCTAGACTCCTTAAACCTTCCCTAGAATTTTAAACCATGATTTTAGGACTTCATTTGATAGTATTTTTAGCTAAGATTCCAGGGACCATGTGTTCTCGGGTTCTGTATGATAGACAGTGACTGCTTGCCTAATTTGACCCACTTATCCATATCCGATTGCTCTAAAATTTGATAGGAATAAACTAGATATGCTTAGGAATCACTCTACCAAATTTCAGCTCAATCTACAGAGCTTTGCCTATCTAATGTAATCTCAGACTTTTCAGTTAAATCACAGGGACTTCTGGGTGATACTTCCTGGCAGTAAAGTTTCCAAATTTTATGTGATCAATCCAACCGTTGGATTTGTGTAAAAGTTTTTAAATTTGATCTATCCTGTCTAAGATTTCACTAGAATTTTATTTCGTGATTTTTGAACTTCCTTTACTAGGGTTTCTGGGTATAATAACAGAGATTATACGAATCCCGTATATCTTGTGACAAACAATCACTTAGTGAGCTAATTGACCTACTTCCCTAATTCCGAATGGCCTGAAATTTGGTATACATATTATAGGCACATCCAGGGACCTCTCCACCAAATTCCAGCTCAAATTGCTAAGGTTTGGTTTGTTAACTGATCTGATATTTATCTATCCTGAAACTGGTTTTTAGATTCCCAAGTTTTTCCTAAGTTGTTTCAAGTGCCAAATTTCCCTTATCTACAGCACTGATCCAAGGGTCTATCTTACTGATTTTGAAACGTTTCAGGTCCCTAAATATTTATGTATTAAGAATCATCTAAACAGCAAGTAAGTATAACCCTAATCACCCTCAATTTCAAGTTCCACCATAGCAAGCCTAAGGGACTTCCTTCAGAAAATATTCTAAGTCCTAGAATCCCTAACTGACAAAGCATATTTGCAAATATATAACATCTAAAATACAGAGGCTTAGGGTTAGCTCTTTATACCTCTGTGTAGCCTCTACTATGAGGTTTAAAATGCCTCTGGTTTCAACCCAAACGGATGTCTACAAGTTCTCCAAACACAACCTCAATCTGGTCTTCCTGTTTGCTCTCTGCAGAAACTGTCAAAACAGTTAGCCAGATAGTCAGTTTCATGGCCTTATAAAATAGGTTGGGAGTTTTACTTTTTGATTTCCACCACTTGTACATGGAAGTACTTGAAATAAGGAAGAAAAAGAGGGGTTTTACCTCCAGAACGGACTTGAAATGATCTAGGAATCAAAGCTCCAAAGGTGCTTTAAGACAAACTTTTCTGGTTTTCTGGGCTTGAACTCTGTGGACAGCACCTTTTCTCTATGATTTCTGATTCAGATGGCTTCAAGATTGGGCAAACCACTTTTGGAACTTCGTAGATGGTGTTATCAGCTTCAAAACAAGCTATAGATCATTGGATTTGGATGAGAAACGAAAGAGGTTCAAGGTCTGGAAGATGGGAGTAAGAGCTGGAAGTTTGGACTTAGGCAAAAATATGGGTTTTTGTTACATGAGAAGCTGCTTGCATGGCATGAGAATAGGGCACGTGGCCACCCACGTGGCCTCCAAATCTTCATGTTGAATGCTCAGTTGGCACTTGCTATTGGCTTGCTCAAAACCAGGGATCATCAAACCATGGATTCTCATGGTTTTTGGCTGAAAAATACCTCAAAAAAACACAGAAAATTGCCTAAAATGCTCCAAAAACCGTGGGAAGAAGAAGGAAAAGGCGCCTGGGCCGCCAGGCATCCTGGGCTGGCCCAGGCGCTAAACGCACCTGGGCTCGGCCTTTTTGGGCCGAGTCTATGCGGGCCAGAGGCCCGCACCTCAGACGCAACCGGGTCGGGCCAAATTCGGCCAGTGCACCGATTTTTTTTTTGATTTTCTGTTTTGTTTTTTTTTTATTTCTTTTACATATACATATTTATATATAAGTGTTATATATCGAAATTTTGCATTTTTTATCTTCTACAATTATAAATTGTCTAATTCATCATTTTCCATCAAAATACCAATATTATACACAATTTCAACATTTATGCAATTAATTTATCCAAAAATTGAATAATTTCCCCAAAAATCATATTTCTTTCCCAAAAATTCCATTTATCATTCAAAAAATCTGATAATTGTTCCAAAAATTCATAAATCAATCCTATAAATTATTTTCCTCAAGAAAACACATTTTTCCAATACTTTCATGTGTTTTCTCCTTAAAATTTTATTTTCTCAAATTATTTTTATTTTTTTAATAATTAATCCGAAATTAGAAAAAAATTTGGAAAAAATCTTGTATTTTCTCATTAAAATTCTAAAAAATATATGGAGTACATAAATATCGAATCCGTCAATCCGATGTCAAAAATGTTGGTCGTCACACTCTAAAGCCCTTAAAATATTTAGAATTATTTCAATCAGGTCTATTGACTGAATTTTTCTTTTCAATAAATTTTGATTTATATAAATAAAAGAAAACTTTATAATTGAAATATATTTATCTTGAAGCTATACAAGAAAAAAAGGAAGAGAGATTTAGTCAAAATCTTATTATTTTTATTTGTTTAAATACAAAAAATATTATGATTGTATGGTTGATTGCACCTGCAGTTGCAGTACTAATTAGATACAAAATATATTATGATATTTAATTTGATATATTGAAATAACAAAACTTAAAAAAAAATTCATAGCTTGAAGCTATATAATGAAATAATTACTTTATAGCTTAAAATTATTGAGAAATAAAGTTTTGGTTATTGGCTATTAAAAAGGGCTTTGTTAGTAAAATTTTTTAGTACAAAGCCATTGAAAATAAAATTATAAAAAATTATTATAACTAGCTAGAAGCTATTGAAATATTTTAAAATATCAAAGTTATAATGCTCTGCATGTAACTAGATTGAGTTTTGCCTATGGACCTACATAAATAATTATAGATTTCTAAATTAGCCAGAAGCTAATTAAGAAATGATCTAATGGTAATAGAGCATCTGAAAAATTTTTATTTCATCATTTTTCTAAGTGAAAAAAAACTTTTTGATTACAAATTAGTATTATCTTTAAACATATACATTTTATTTTATTATTTAATATTTTTATTCAACATTTATCTATTGCTTCAAATCAATTTTATAAATATTTCATGACAAACATTATTAAAAGATTCATCATAATTAAATCTGCACATGAAATTGTTATATTTGTTAATTAATTAAACTTGAAGTTTATTTTGATCATATAATGAATCACGTAATATTTAAATATTAAAATGTCATGAAATAATATTAAAGAAAAATACTATTTGATGTTGAATATGCTCCTGAAAAAGCATTCAAATATTGATATGATAAAAAAAATAATGATGAAAAATCACACTTTGATATATTTTATATGCATATGTCATAAATGAAATTATGTTGTGAACTATAAATATGGTTGTAGTTGTTGATAATATGGTTATAACCATTACTATTTTTCTGAAGTGGAATAATATTCTTATTACAACACATGAAATTATATATTATAAAGTGTTTGATTATGTATCAAATAAATTGATATTGGTTGGATACTTATAGTATCACCATATGATTGATTAATGCTTTCATAAAAAAATATGTTGAAATTGAGAGAATTATTGATGGCTCCTGAAGAGTAACTACTATATTTATGAATGCGGCATATTTGTAGTGACAAAGTAATGACTTATATTTTGCTAAAATTTCTCTCAAAGAATAATTAGTATATTGACAAATAACTGCTCTTGAAGAGCAACTTAAAGATTAGTAGATAAATGTTCTCGAAGAACAATTGGTTTTCCTCTTGATTTATTATATTGGTATATGAGGTCGATTGAAATATATTGTGATTGGGAGCAAAAAGTTCTTTGACACAAATATATTTATATTTTGGCATGATTTGCCAATTTTTTTTTGAAACCTCAATATGATACTTTTATCATGTCATGATTCAGTGAAACAATTTTATTGTCATTAGGGGGAGAAAATCCAATTTTCAAATAATGACATATAAAATTGCTAGTGTGATATGAGGCTATAGAAATATAAATTTCAACTGAGAAGTTGAAAATTAATTGATAGTTCACAAGATCAATCGACTATGTAAACATGAATCTCAAATGAGAAGTTGAAAACCAATTTGTAGTTCAGAAGATCAATCATGAGCAAATATATAATCAGTTAACTGATGCACAAGTTATTTGTGAATATTTGACACACCTGAAGTGTGATTGACTGGTCAAGTTAAAGGACACATATGCAAAATATTCCTAAAGAGGAATAAAATAATATTATGCTTATATGTCCCATGAATTGTGAATTAAATATTCCATGAAATGGAATAAATTAGGGGCGTGAGTATTCTAAGGCATAAATATCTCCTGCAGAGATATATATTGAAAAATTAGACATTTTCTAAACAGAATATATTTGATATAAATGTCTAATAAAACGACATAGTATGCATCGTATGTAAAAAATATCATAAATTCAATATATGTAAGAAATATTGAATAAAAATGAATATAGCTCATGATATTTCAAAGTGTCCATTGATATTCTATAAAATGGGGATCCCATAATATAGATTGTGGAATAATGTCGACATTAAAAATGAGCAATTTAAACTCATTGACGAATGAGAAATATTTTTACACTTAATAGTGTATGATGTGTTGGATATAAATGGATATTCTATGAAAATTTTCAAAGAAATTTGATCCATGGATGATGATATATATGAAAAATCCCAAAAGGATTAAAATCCCTGAAGGATTTAAAATGCATGCTTGAAGCAAATGCTTCGAAATATAAATTTTAGAATATTTAACGTTATCGTATTACTTGATTATTTGTGTGCATCTTTTAGAATGCTGTTGATTGTATTAGTAATCATATTTATATGTTCATATTATAATTACATTTATTAATTCATGTTTATTATGCATGTCCTTGTTATTTACTACTTGAATGATATAACAATGTAGGAACTAGTCAAGAAATAGAAAAGATTTCAAATTTGAAGAAATTTGATATGAAAGATCTTGGAAAATTAAAATTCTATCTCAACTTGTAGATTGAGAATTTTCCAAGTTAAATTCTTATCCATCATTAAGTTTATTCATAAAGTTTTAGATGGACAAAATATCACTAAGTTCTCAAATGGTAATTAGATCATTTGAAATTGACAACAATTGTTTCATCTTCATGATAGAAAAAAAAATTATTGGTTCTGAAGTACCAAATCTTATTATCATTGATGTACTTATGCTCTTAACAAATTGTACAAGATTAAATATCGTTTTCTCTACTTAACTCTCACTAGCTTCACCAGCTCGAAGACATTAGAATGACACTTAGCATATACTTTGCAATCTTCAAGAAACAAATGATATAATTCTATATTTTCGAGAAAAGCAAAGCAACACCAAAGTTGACTAGAATGCAGATATTGAGTTCTTATCGGATCCTCATAAAATAAGGTCACAAAGATGATCTATTTTTACTTATGTTGATATTGGAATGTCATAATGATCCGTGAAGCTGATTTTTCAAATGACAATCTATGACACAAGTTATATCAAGATTTTGACAATCTATGAAGCAAGTCATGATGTATATAGCTGAGATCTATGATTCAATATATTCAAAGATACTGTGGAAGCTCGTCTGTCAACATCATATGAAGAAAATGCAACATGTATTGTGTGATTACAAGAAGGGTTTATCGAAAGTGACAGAACCAAATATATTTCACTGAGATTCTTCTTTACACATGAGTTTCAGAAGAATGATGGAATTGATATTCAACAAATAAGATTGAGTGAAAATCTTGAAGACTTGCTCATAAAAGTTCTGCCAAGCACAAGATTTGGATGTGCTGACTCAAGATATTTCAAGTAAGACAACAAAAGAAAGTTTACACATGTCATCATGAGGGGAAGAATAAAAAGGAGTTATTGATTAGTGCACTGTACTCTTTTTTCCTTAGCTAAGGTTTTATCCCACTGGGTTTTCCTTGCAAGGTTTTTAATGAGGTAGTCCTAACAATAGTCTAAGACTCCAAAAGAATATGTACTCTTTTTCCTACTAGATTTTTGTTCCACTGGATTTTATCTAGTAAGGTTTTAATGAGGCATATTCTCATATAAAAGGCATTCAAAGGGGGAGTGTTATAAATAATTATCTTGGATGCCTTTGTAACCACTCACCATTCAATATTCTCTAACCCCTAAATTATAATAGGTTTATGGTCCACCATTTTTGTGTAACCTATAGGACATTTATATTATTGTAACCATTACATTTATGTGTTGTAAATGGTATTTATCACCCATTATGACCAAGAACCTATATAAAGGGGTGTTCACATTGTAAAGGATGTACCAAGGTTGAAATTCAACCTATTATCAAGAGAATGAAAAGCTCTCTTCATTTTCTATTTTCTCAAGTTTGTTAAGTTTGTCTTTTAGTAGTTCTTTGATCTTCTAGTAGTTTTTCTTTTATTTCATAACAAATCTCATTTTTTTATAATTTATCTTTTGCACAAATATTCATTAAAATCAAATGTGCTTTACATTAGTAAGTGTTTCAACAACTGGTCTAAATACTTCACGTTTTCTCAACAAGTTTAATTTTATTTTAGTTGTCTCTTTCCATTTTTGTCAATCATTTCTTGTCAACACATATATACACAATTTGTGGCTAAAGATCATCATCACTATAAATATCAAATGAATAAAGGCAAACTTGCTGTCGGGAATATTATTATTTTGATCCCATAATTTTTTGTTATACACATGTGATGATCCCTACTTTTGGTGCACTATTGTACATAGATTATATATACATGTGTTAATGGATCTACTAATCATTTTGATGTTATTAATGAATATGATGTTATTAATGGATTATGTGACAGTTATTATTGGATTAATTGATGATAATTGATGTGATTTTTGATGATGCTTATATGTTGATAATACAGGTTACATGGGGGAATTATTAGAATACATGTGAATGTATGAGGACAGCAGTGATGTTGAAAGCAGCACGCTACTCTAGTATTATTTTAGTGATTTGCTAATAAATAGCAATCTACCATATGGAAGTGCAAGGGAAGAGAGGATGTTTTAATTGAAAGGTAATTGTATGTTTCTCAACTCAACGGACAACCTGGATGAGTTGTCAAGAGGGTAACTATAGTTGTCAATCATTTATGTTAGGTGTCCAAAGCTTGATTATGTGGCAAATCTTCCCCAATACTTGTATGACTTGGGGTTGAGGTGGCAATTAAGTGCCATACAAGAAGAAAAAATGGCCTTTGCCTTACTTTATTATCTTATTCTCCCTCAAACCAACACATCCAGTGACAGATTCTTTACTCTTTTACACCCTCATTCACCTACTCTTGAAGCAAAAGAAACCCAAGAAAAGAAAGCAAGTTAATGAGAAAAGAATGAGAAGAAAGAAAAAGAGCTCATAAACTTCTAGCAATAAAAATTCAATTTCATCTCTCAAACTATCTACTAGAATTAGCTCAATTTTTATTGTTTCATTATTCTTTGAGGTATCTTTAACTTGAATAGTTGAGATCTTGATGAAGTATTTATATTAGGAGATATAGCTTCATCTTTAGGACTGCACAGATAAACTTGCAAAACTACACTGTAATGGATCTCAAAGATAACCATTGGATCTTGCTCAAATTTGATCGGGTAATTTGAAACTCCTTAATTTACATTATGGATGGTGGAGATTTGGATATGTGATTCCTAGGGTAAGATATACTCTAATTTGCATGGTTGTTTAAACCAACATACTGAAGATGCCCTTCATTAAGTTATCGTTAGATTTTAGTGAATCCTTGATATTTGAATCATGTAAGACTAATAAATAACTTGACCATTCAAACTAGAAACTCAAGCCTTTTGCAAAAGAGAGAGAGTACATGAAAAAACCCTTTACACAAAAAATTATGTTGAGCCAATTTGCTGGCACATATAATGTGATGCTAATAATTGATGATTATTTGGGTTATTTGATGATTAAATGATGTTCATGGTTGGATTTGATGATGGTTACTATTATGATTTGATGTGGTTACATATATAATAGTGTGCATATTTGTTGTAATTTGGTGGGAAATTGCAGAGAAATAGTAGTGTCCTAGAATTGTCTTGTGTTTCTAATGTCATTAGAGCAGTGCATTGCTTTCATAGATAATAGTGCATTGCTTTCTATCACAAGAGAGTTTAGAAAATTTATATAAGTTTAGTGATTGTGTACATTCAAAGTCCTTAACTAGGTTTAAATTTTACCATAATACCCTAATGTGATGTTAATTGCGGTTAAGGAAACATGTGGTTAAATTTTGACTAAAAAAAGGGGCTTTCGAGCTATTTATAATTTGTGGATACAACAGTAATATTCGATTTTTGACTGTGTACACAAGATGACAATAGCTTGTATGGGATGTCATAAACTAGGATAGCTTGTATTAGTGGGTAGTTTTTAGCATACATATTGCATGTTGTTCCATTAATTGTATGTTAATGTGCATGTATGATATATGTTGAATGACATAAAACCTACATGATTTTTCTAAGCTTTAGAGTTTGTTCTTGGCCTTGTAAACTCTAGATATTGTAGGCTTGCCTAAGCATGTCGAGTGGTTACGCTAGACTTTCAAAGATCACCTGGATATGATAGTACATATTAATTCCTAGTTTCCGAGGCTTCACTAGATCTATTGAGCTAGGAGTTTTAACTAAACAGGTGCATGACAATGATTGAGATTTGATAAATATATATTGCATATGATGGATATGCACATTTGGTGTGCTGATGTATTATAATTACATTCATTTTAGTTATATCTCTTCCATTGCATGCATGCATGGTATTTTTGGAGCATATACAATCATACAAGAACACCACTCATTGAGCCATATGAATCTAGGCTCATACCGTCTTTCTTTCTTTTAGGTCTTACAACAAACGATAAAGGGAAGGTTGTTGTTATTGACAACTTCTGATGTGTGACGTAGGTCATCTTTATCTATATACCCACTTTTTTTCTTTTGATTTATAATATGTGTAACCTGAATAATATTATTGGATTATCACAACACATTGTATAATTGAACTTTCTTGGTTAATGATTTTAATTATTTTTTGGATTTTGATATGATGATATGCATAGATGGATGATTAGGTTTAACAACAATTTACCTTGTTTTTTGGAGGACAACTCATTCGATTGTCGTACCAATCGGGCAAACTCTTTGTGATGAGAAAGGGATCTCGATAGTGTTAGTACCACAAGGTCTCGACAATGTTAGTATTGGAACCTAGGTTCCAAGTTGAGGAATTAAGGATTAAAAAACCTATGAAAATTAAAAACCTCAAGATAAAAAGCCTTACTTTAAAACTTATTTTGTGCGTATTAGTAGTTATAAATCATAGGAATGATCCACTTCAAATTTTTGTGGTATGAAGCATTCTTCTTATGGCTAAATCCAATCTCCTGTTCCTTGTGAAAAGAAAAAAAGGATTTCACATTCTTCCTTTCGAAAAGGGAAGATTAGGGAAATCCTATTAATTGCAGCTTTCTCTAGACCTCTGGAAAAGTTATGAAAAAATGGCTAGAATGGTATGATCCATCCGTCACCTCTTTCATTTTGGGGTCATCTGGTTGTTATTGGTTTGTGAATATGCATTGTTAGGTGCTCTATTTGATTTTTCCATTGAGGCTGAACCTAAACGTATGCTTGAGACGTAGCTATCCATACACTAACAAGGGATGTATGGATTTTTGAGAAGAGAATAGCCAAACGTGTAGACCACTCCATCTACCCGCCCGACTACCATTAAGCCTCATTCTCAACACATACATGATCAAGCAATTTCAGTATATATAACAAAGGCCACACATAGAGCAAAAGATATAACTCAATTTTTGTACACTCAAAGTTATATTTACATTTATCATAGTCATTTTTTCCAAACACAATAGAGTTCCACAAGTACACCAAAATAAACTGGATTGATATGTACAAGAAATTACTCAACCCCACATCCAACCCCTACTCAATGAGCAACCTTTTTCCCTTATCCAACTAGGAAGGACTTGTAAAATGTGATAATAAAGAGTAATGAGCCCAAAAAAACCATGGGGCTCAGTGAGTAACAAACCTAACTTATCACTTAATGCAAGTATTCCAACTGGGAAGGACTTATAAAATGTGATAATAGAGAGTAAAGAGCCAAAAAAACAACCATGGGGCTTAGTGAGTAACAAACCTAACTTATCACTTAATGCAAGTATTATGTAAACATATGGATGCATGCTCAGATGTTCATACCCAATGTAAACATAGTAACAATATGATTGTGATCACATACCAGTAAATCACATAAGTCCAACCTCAGAATTCTCATGAGCTATGTGGTCCAAAACTAGAAACTTATGTCTGCTAACTACTACTTACATCTAGTGTTACTGCACCAACATGTAAGCTCACCAAATCCCACTCATAGGCCTATTAGTGTCTTAAAAGTCTAGACGAGACATAAAACTTGATAAACCATAACATACTAAAAATTCATAATGCACATGTACGATCAATGCTAGTAGAATGCACATGCTTAAGCCAATAAATTAAAAAAAGTACTCACACACACACACACTTACACACATATATATTACTCTTTTCTATGTTGACCCTATTTTTTCCTGAGCCTTCAACAACCTAATCACATTCACTGTGTCAGCTATACCAATTTACACACCATTGACTCGTATTTACAGTCTATAATATAGTTCTGATCAATGGGTCCATATACGTCAAATATGTATTCTCATTGTAGATAGTTTAGTGCCACCTCGTTTGGTTTAATTAACCCAATGCTACACAATTATACACTTGGGTTTGACTTTAGGTGTTGTGTATGCTAGGTCAATGTACAATGGAGTGACTTGTAGAATTTGCTGAAACTTCATTATATACTCAATTGACTCCAAATTTGGTGGAGAGTCTCATCAACCACCCTAATATCACTGTGAGTTTTCCCTGATGTTTCTAAGTATTGGAAGTCACTGTTTGCGGTACCCTATTGCATCTCTACTCTTGTGCAGAATAGGTACCTAATTTGAGTCATAAAGTTTCCAAGTTTACTGATACACATCTATTTGTTGAAATGCAATCAAACTCTCCATATTGTAATAAGACCTTTCAAATAATCATAAATTTTTTTTTCAAGATTTTAGGATGTCATAGGCTAAGGTATCTGGGTTCATATTTTACATACAACTACAGATGGCAGAGTCTATAAACAAGGTTCCGTTTTGACTTCAATTATGCCCCTTCCCAAACTCAGTTTGTGCTGCTTTTTGGATACTATGTACTTGGATATCTTATGGTTCTATGAACCAAAATTCAGCATCATAGGATAATTCTAACATGGTTTTTTCTTTTTTTTGATTTTAGGCCAAAATGACATATTTCTGTCAAACTGTTCTAACATAGCATATTCGTGAGTCTATTGTGTTCAAACCACTGGGGCGTTTTTAGTGAAATTCTACCAATATGTTTCTTATATTATGATCTACTAATTTTCCAAAGCTCACAATTTTTAGAACATTCTAACATGGGTTTCCAGGTTGGTTTTATACCTCATTTGAATAGGTTCTGCTATCTAAATTGGTCCAACAATTCAAGTAGGCATGTTCATCTCATGGTTTGATTGATCACACCAACACCAAATTCTTTTATTTCTAGCTCAATTTGTTTATGGTATATCCTAATTTCAGATTATCTAGGCCTTGTTCATTATGGTTCACCTAATCCAATGTTATAAGACTGCGAAATAGGCTCATTACCCTTGCTTCAGGGCTAGAAAATTTTGCTAAGTGTTGGACAGAAACCACAATGCTACCAAGTCTATGTAGACCTCAAAGAGAGTAGAACGTTTCATCTTTACCTCTTGCCTAAGCCCAATTTAATGTAAAGGTCCAAAAAAATGTTGAAGGCACGAAATAACTTTATTTTGGTGTAAAACTTTGCATTCCATGAGAGGATAGATGGGATGAAGTCTAAGGCAGTAGCAATAGCTCCAACAATTGTAGCATCCTTAACTCCTAAGAAGCTATGGAAATATTTTATGAATCTAAAGCAAAGGAGTTCAAATGTGGCATTAGTTAGCTAGCAATACAGGATTGGTTGTTGAACATGGAAAAGAATGTTGAGACTCTTCAAATTGATGAGAAGAAGCATGTGTTTTTTTGCTGCTAACATGTGTGAAGGAGATGCACAATAGTGATGGTGATCCATAATGATTGTAATGGATTTGATTACACCTAAAATTTAGATTCAAAAATCTTTTTGTAGAAACATATGTTCCTACATTTGAGTGAGAGATAAAAAAAGTTGGAGTTTTTAAGTCTCCAATAACATGATATAATGTTTCAAGAGTATGCTCTCAGATTCATACAATTGGAATGCATGTGCAGTTAACTTGATAGCAAATAAGAAAAAGAGGCTAGCTTTTTTTGAGGGACTGAGACAAACCATCAGACAAGTGTTGTAGCTTTACTAACATTGGAGTTTCCAATTTGTATAGGAAGGTTTTATACTATGAGCTTATTGAGAGATGAGATAAACATTCTATACAAATTGTTCTAAGTAGTGTGACTGATGCCCAAACTCTTTCAAGCAATAGGTCACAATAGGTTAGACTAGACATAAGAGGATGGTCTATTAGAGTTCATTTAATGGTACGCAGATTTAGCCTGCTTTGTAGCTATACTATCCTAGATTCAAGCTTAAAGAGCTTCTAGACTGCTTGCATCATAACCAAGTCAAGTTAGAAGCAGTAGATCCAATAGGGATGGCAAATCTTATAAGTTTAGAGCACAACACACTTCTGGTTCATAAATGGACTCCAAATTCTAGAGACTCCCAATTACGTGCTATGGGTGTACACAACAGAGTCTAGAGACTCCCAATTACGTGCTATGGGTAACAGAGTTTAGAGTGTTCGAGTAGGGATATGCCAGCTCCAAGTACTTTATAGCCTGATACTAGGTGACGTTTTGATTGATCTTAAATCTACCATCTCACTTATTTCATGCCCTACAATAGATAAGTTGGGACTTCGACCCATTAGAGTCAACACATGGATGATATTGAGAATAGCAACCCAAGAGTGAATATAACAAACCATGATATGCGAGTAATGTAGGGTGAAGCTCGAGGACTTGGTTTTAGAGTTCCTCAAGTTTGATATCATCTTGATAATGAATTAGCTAACCATGTACCATGCATGTGTTGACTTGTTTGCTAATCTAGTATAATTTCAAATACCAAAACTAGTTTTAGAGTAGGGCATCTGATGGTCCTGGTACAAAAACTAGATTGATGGCACCAGATGAGATGAGATACTCTATCAAATGTGGTGTCGACCAAGGATACAACCTTTAGGTCAAGATTGGAATATATTCTGATTGTATGTGAATTCTCTTAGGTATTTCCTAATGATCTACTTAACTATCTACTTGACTAACTCCAAAGTAAGAGATTGACTTTATCATTGTTTATTATGAGGACTTAGTTTATATCTATTGCTCATTATCATATGGCACCCAATGAGTTATAAGAGCTAAAGGTTCAACTCAAAGATTTATTGAAGGGTTTTATAACCCTTAGTGTGTTTGCATGGAAAGCTCCAATATTATTTGTGACAAAAAATGATGGGAGACTTTGACTGTGTATTAGTTATAAATAGCTAAACGAATTGATGATCAAGAATAAGTACCCTCTCCCCCGTATTGATTATATACTTGATCATCTGAAAGGAGCCAAAACGTTTTCTTAGATAAATATGAGATCTGGTTACCATTAGATTAGGGTTGGAGAAGATGATGTTTCAAAAATAACCTTAAGGACACCTTATGGATACTATGAGTTTCTTACATGCTCAAGGTCACAAAAGGAGCATGTTAAGCACTTAAGGACAATATTACAAAAACTGAAGGATCGTTAATTGTGTTAAGTTTAACAAATGAAACTTTTGGGTATTTGGTGTTAGATTTTTTCAAACATGTGGTTGATGTTAATGGTATTTTAGTTGATCTAGCTAAAGTCGATGTAGTTGTTAATTGGTTGAGACCAACCATAGTGGAAATTCACAATTCTTTTGGATTAGTAGGGTACTACAAGAGATTTTTGTAGAGTTTCTCTCATATTGTTACACCATTGATTAAGCTAATCCATGAGAATGTACACTTTGTATGAGATGATGACTATGAGGATGCCTTCATAGAGCTAAAGGAAACACTGACATTTGCACCAATTTTTGTATTTTTAGAACTAAGCCATGAGTTAGTGATTTATATTAATGCATCACGTATGGCGTCAATAACGTTTTTATAATAAATGACAAAGTTGTTGCCTATGATTTGAGATAGCTAAAAGCACATGAGAGGAACTACCCTATTCATAATTTAGAATTGACTATAGTTGTGTTTGCTTTGAAGATGTGAAGGCATTACTTATATGGTGAGCGATTCACCCTCTATTTAGATCATAAGAGCCTGAAGCGTTTATTCTTTCAAAGAGACTTGAATATGAGACAAAAATGATGGATAGAATTGTTGAAGGATTATAATTTCTTTATTGAGTACTACCTAAGCATCACTAACATTGTAGGTAACGCATTGAGAAGAAAGAGGATCGAGACCACTTGCATGGCTGAATAAATGTCTTCAGAGTGAGAGTTATATGAGTATGATATTGTGATGCTAATCTATGATGCTTCTATGAATGTCATGATTGTGCATAGAAGAGAGCCCAACCAGTATAAATATAAGAGATCATTGAGGAACATACTTTGGATACCAATTATTTAATGTTTAGGGCCTAGGCAGAGGACCCTTCTTAAGAAGAGTGGTCATGAGCTCTGATGGTGCACTGAATTTTAAGGCAGCCTATAGGTGTTGGCTAATCCTTACCTAAGATAGAGTGCGTTTGACAAGTTTCACTAGTCAAGATATATAGTTCATCTAGGAGCCAATGAGATGTACTATGATGGTATACTTCCTCATTGGTGGCATGGGATGAAGAGAGAGATAAAACTTTATGTGCAAAGTTGTGATATATGCCAATGGATTACGCTGAGCACCAAAAACCTAGTGGATCCTTACAACCATTATATATATCAGAGAGGAAATGTAAGTACATTATTGTAACGACCCGTATTTTTGGACATTTAGTCAACGGGTTCGATATGTATTTTTCTGTATAAATTAATGAATTATAAATGAGAAATACATGATTCTATAGAAATACGAAATTTTTGGCAATGATATTAATCAATATGTGTATTAAATGGTAATACATGACTTTTGGTGAAAGTATTAAGTAATAAGTGTATTACTTGAGAAATTAGAATAAATAAATAATGATGAATAAAATGAATTTATGTAATAAAATAATTATTGCATTTACATATATACACCTATATGTATTAATATGCATGAATATATATATATATATATATATATATATATATATAGAGGGGTGTATTTAAATTAAATGAAAAAGTATATATATGTTGATTATAATTTATATGTGTTTGGTTGTATGAAAAAAAAATTAAATTAAATTAATTTAATCATCATCACATGACTTGGATCAAGATAATGAAGAAATAAAATAAAATAAAACAAATTCAAGGGATAAATGATGATTTGGATGATATAAAATAAATAAATAAATAAATAAATCAAATTAGAAGATAATATTGATGATGTGTAGGATAATGCTTTATTTTATGAAAAGATAAATTATATGATAATGTTGGATGAGTCATAGGATAATTGGAAAATAATAATAATAATAATAATAATAATAATAATAATAATAATAATAATAATAATAATGAGATAAGATAAGATAATACTAATGGGGTGTAAAGTATATATATCATGATGATAATTATTATATATACATGTGTGTGTGCTTAGTTGGAGAATAAAATGAATTAAAGAGGTGATTATCATGAATGACTTGGATAATGAAAGAAATAATTAATGAAAATAACTTTATAAAAAAGATCATTATCTAATGACTCATGGGAAAAGAGATAAGATAAAGTTGATGAGTCATGTGGATAAATCAAAATTAAAACATTTATTAGTTAACTTAGTAATAATCCAATGACTTGGATGGATAAGGAGCCATTATTTTTGACTTTGTTGCCAATGGGACCCACCCTAAATTTGGCTATAAAAAGCCATCTCCTCATTTCATTATTTGTTCATTCTCTAGTCCATCCCCTTCCATCCCAATCAAAGAAGAAAGAAAAAGGAGAGAAAGAAGAGAAAAAAAAAAGAGAAAAAGGAAGAAGAAAAGAAAAAAAAAAAGAAAAAGAAAAAGAAAAAAGAAGGAGAAAAAGAAAAGGAGTAGCGCGCTTTGGGAATCCGACATTTCGGGTAAACCATTTTTTTCTCTTTTCAATTCCTAATTATTTTATAAATTGTGATTTATAGTTTTATAGTATAGTTTCAATAAATGTATTAGTTTAATGCGCGACCCCAAAATTAGGGTATATTTTCCCTAGGAATGAAACTATACAATATATATATCATTGTGCTCAGATTTACGAGTAGAATGCAAATGTATATATATATTATTTGCACCCTCGTGGGCCGTAGAAAATTATATGGTAGTTGAAAGTCCACGCATAGGGGGTATACCCATTAATACTGAAATTTTAGTCGGTGGGTACTAAAATGTCCAGAATGAAACTCTGAACTTAATAACACTGAAATCAGGATTTTTGGATGTTAATGGACATATTAAATTCACGTTTATGCGATTTGAGGATTAATTAATAAAGATAGGAAAAAAATGTATATATGGTAAAAATAATGATAAATAATAAAAAAAATGTTATATAATATTGTATAATATTATAAAATACTTATTATGGAAATATATAACATAGGAAATAATATTTATGTATTGACCCGCCAAATTTATAAAAGTGGCTGGTTATTGTGTACCAAAGGTGGGACACATGTCGACACTACATATTTGTAGTATTTTAAGTCAATATA
>JAJIYU010006143.1:0-21094 GCA_030144865.1 Tinospora cordifolia | reverse complement strand
TTTGAATGTATTACTAAGAAATGATGGACTTTGTGGATGTATGGTTATGTGGATGAAAGAAAATATGTGCTTTTGTATATGATTGTGACTATCAGGTGTTTTGAAATTTGTGAAATGTTATATTTTTAAAGGAGACTCTGTCAAAATTTTTAAGAAAATTGAGTGATTTGATTGGGAAGGCTTACAGGGTTTTCGGACATGTCAGAGTTCTGACAGGTTTGAGAATTCTGTGCCGGTCGTGACGTCACCTGCGAAGTGGTCGCGACAGTAGTAAATCTAATTCACATAGGTTTATGGTTAGATCTTTATACTTTTTTTGTAGATTTTACTATGAGGTTTAAAACGCCTCTGGTTTCAATCCAAACGGATGTCTTTGGGTGTTCCAATCACATCCTCAAATCTGGTCCCAACGCCTGATTTCTGTTGGCACTGTCATAACAGTGAATTAAATAGTCAACGCCAGTGACTTATAAAACATATTTAAAGTTCTAATATCTGGTTTCCACCACTTGGACATGTAAATACACGTAATAAGGGATAAAATAAAGGGTCTTACCTCAGGGATGAACCTGGAATGGTTCAGGTTTGAGCCCCTTAAAGTTGCTCCAATACAGTTTCTGTGACACTGTTGTAACAGTTAACAGATAACCAACTTTAACAGCTTGGAAAACATGTGTAAGGTTTCATTTTTCATTTTCTATCAGTTGAAGGTTGAAGTACACATGAAAAGGAAGAAGATGAACGGTCTTACCTCCAAAACGGACTTGAAATAACCTAGGAATCAAAGCTCCAAAAATTGATTCCCTACAGTTTTTCTATTTTCTGGGGTTGAAACATGGTGAACAACACCTTTTCCTAGCTGTTTTCATCTCAAGTGGTTGTGTACTTGGGCAAAGGGGCTTGGGGCTCTCTGAGAGGGTTGCAAGAGCTTCAAAAAAATTAAGATTAAGTGAAATTGGTTAAGGAACAAAGGAGATACGAGCTCATGAACATAGGCTACAACAACTAAAAAATTTGAATTTCTGCTCAAGAGTGATTTTTTGTTGCATGGCAAAACAAGATGACATGTGGCCATCCACGTGGCCTTCAAGCTCCCATGCAGGATGCCTAGTTGGCACTACTCATTGGCTATATCAGGAGGTGTGAGTTGGTAGCTCAAACCATGGGTTCAAAACCATGGATCCCCATGGTTTTCTTGTTGGAAAAGCATTGAAAATCGGCCAAAATGCTCAAAATCCAGCCCAAAACGACAAAAAATATAGGAAGGGTGGTTGCTGGGCGCGTGGGCTGGCCAGCCCAATCGGGCCGACCCGTGCACCAGGCTCGGGCGCTAGGCACCTGGGTCGTTCTCTCGATCCGAGTCCCGCATGGGCTTCCAGCCCGTGCGGGCTGGGCTTTCGGCCTTCAAGGGCCTGGACCGGCCCAGGCCCCCATTATTTTTTTTTCTTTTCTAATTCCTTTCTCTGTTTTTTTTTGTATATAACCCATATATATATATATATATATACCAAATTATTTCATTTTTTTCTAAAATTATCAAAAATTATTTAATCATCATTTCTTATCAAAACCTTCCAATTATACACCATTTTCATTATTTATACAATTAATTTTTTAATAATTGAATAATCCTCCAAAAATTACATTTTTCTCCCAAAAATGTCATAAAATTCTCTAAAAATTCTATAATTTTTTCAAAAAATCAATAATCAATCCTAAAAATTATTTCTCTTTAGAAATTATATTTTCCTTATAATTTCATGTATTTCTCCTCAAAATTATATTTTTTTCATTATTCTAATTTTCTCCAATAAATAATTTAAAATTGAGATAAATTCATGTATTTCTATTAAAATTCTTAAAAATACAAATATAAGACTCGAATATTTTTGTGTATCAAAACATGGATCATCACAAAAGCTGACCAGGACACCCAATAATAAGCATTATCCTAGCTAAGGAATCCAGGAGACTACTTGATCATAACTACAAAAATTAACAAGATCAACATTATCTTGGAAGATTATTTTCATATACAACATGGAAGGCATACCATGAATAAAGTCTACTTTGACCTATAATTTAGGAATTTATTCAATGTTAGTTGTCACTACGATTTTTTTTTAAATTTAAATGGAAAACTTAAACCTTCAAGTATCGATGAATAAGGTATATGTAAGCCAAAAGGCACAAGATCGACTACAAGAGTTTTTCTATAATAGAAAAGAGGGTTTTTCTTGAATTTTCCTCTCAATTCTAGTGTTTTTTTCTCATTTTGGTTTTCTCTATTTATTACTGGCACTCTTTCTATTGTTGGTCATCTTTTGGACCAACAATTGGCTTTTTTGTAGCGAAAGGGTAATAGCCATGTTAGTTCCACCTTCCCTTGAGCAATGAAGATGAGTCTCAACACTATCATTGCCTTTATGTTAACATGAAGTAATGGCTTAGACAAAAGTCCCTTGACCAAAGCATGAGATACTGTATGGATGAGAAAGAAATCTATTTAGAAGTTGGTGTGAATCATTGTACTAAAGAAGACAGTGAAAAGAATGTCTCAAATGGTGGAGCAAAAACAAAATTTACAATCAATGCTCCCAACACTGTAACACTAGTGAAAACCTTTAATAAAATCAAAGGCGAGAGAGGAAAAGAGTTATGAATGTACTAAGAGCCAAAGTGCTTGCTTGAAGATGATGGAAGCTAAAACATGTGGTTAGATCATCCCCACCAATTGCTAAAAACACTTTAGCCATATGAATTCAAAACACTTTAAAGGAAAAGAAGCAAGTCAACATGATGGGTCATCATTTGCTCAACCTAACAGTTTTTGGATTGTTAAAGCTATAAAAATAAAAGTCAATTGATCTTGTCTTTGGGGATGATGACTCAGGGGACCACAAACTCAACACATCACCAATTTGATCTTCCTTAGCCTCCTCAAGTCTTTCCAACTCCCATCATCCTTCACTTGGTAGATCGAAAACATCCCTCTCCTAAAGGATGTGATGATGTATTACAAGAAGGTCTTTGAAGGGGCAACTGACTTGATAAAACACATTGATAACTAATGAATATGGATGTTGTTTAAGAACTATGATGAAGAGGCCGAGTGAAAGGGTTTTCTACTAGAATTTAACCCTAGGTTTCATCTCTTTAGTCCATGAACTTGTTCAAAACTTTATGATGCAATTTTTAGTGATGCAAGAAAAGGAGAAGAATGCCAATAACCACCTCATCCTCTGCTAGAATTTGGGAGAATCTCTCCTTAGGTTTAATAAACGTTGAGGCTACCTAAATGTAGGTTATTGATTAAGATGAGAAGATCATTATTTTTGCCTTTCGTGTATGGCTAAGACCAAGAAAGCTTTATTACAAGTTGACTAAAATGAAGGCAAACATATATCTAGAGTTGCTTGATCGCATTGCAAAATAAATAGAGGCACATGACCAGAGGGAAGCCAAGAAGGAGCAATGCTTCTTTAGGAAAGAAATGGAAGAAGAAGAGAAGATGACCAAAAGGAAGAAATGATTGACTGAATGAAGATATGGAGTGAAACAAATTATTCTAATAAGAGGAGCCAAGCTGCTCATACATCATTCTCATCTTATATCCCTCTTAGCACCATGATGGTGCAAATTCTCCTAACCATCAAAGGTGTGGAAAATCTAATAAGATGGTTAAAGAAGCTAAAAACTCCTTTAGAGTAGTGCGATTGGAGGAAATATTTTTGGTTCCATCCATAATCATGATCGCAACACAAATCAGTGCTTTGATCTCAAGGTTGAGATTGAAGTCTTGATTAGAAAAGGATATTTAAGGGAATTTGTTAAGATCAAGCATAGCCTAGGCAGTGTGAGGAAGAACATATGTAGGATGAACAATAGTGGAAGATTGGAACCATTTTTTGATGGAACCTTGACCATATCTCCAACTGCTTACTTAGGTCTTATGTTTGCAAGGTGCGAGGGAATGTTTTCTTTTCTTGTACTTAATTAGAGAATAAACAATGATGAGACTTTGTTATTTCATTCTCTAAAGACAAGGCAAGTGGAATTCGCCACCAGCGTCATGATGCCTTAGTCGTAATGCTGGAGATCGTAAACTACAAAGTCAATTGCATCTTCATAAACAAAGAAAGCTTCACTACAACAGATTTACCATACGAAGACATTTGAAAAATGTCCTATACGCAATTTTAAGATGTTTTAGCAAATGTCCTCAATTTTGACGTCCTAATTACAATTCTTTTTTTACAAAGTTTTCTAAACATTCTTATTACTGCATAACGATGTTGATGAAAATTTCCTTATAAAAATATATAGGGGACCTTTTTCTAAATGTCTTCAATGCAAGTATGGAGGATGTTTACAAAACGTCCTTAAAAATTGTCTCAAAGACATTACAAACATCATCGAAAAGCGTATCCACAACGTTTTAAAAATGTCTTTAATATATACGTAGATGATGTTTGCAAAATGAGTTTAATACTTTTATAGAAGATATTATCAAAACGTCCTAGATACACTCATAGACTATGTTTGCAAAATTTCATTAATATTTTTATTTAGTACATTTTGAAATTGTCATAAATTCCTTCGTAAAGAACATTTTAAAAATGTCATCAATACTTTTATTTAGAACATTGTGAAAACGTCATCATAGTTACATGTATATAAAAAATGTACAAAATGTCCTCAAAACTTTTATGTAGAATATTTTACAAATGTCATGCAAGTAAATACGAAGATTTTAGGTAATTCAAAATGTTCTCAATACCTTTTTGAAACATATTATAACCTTTTTGAAACATATTATAACATATATATATATATATATATATACACTTTTCTAAAATTATAATTCTCAGTCCATATATTATTTGTCATAATATTTTCTTCTAGTATAGTGATTGATATAACAACATAAATTACAAACATAAAAAAGACACCAAAAATTCATACCCTTAATATAAAAAAGTTGAAGTTACAATAAATATCAATTACAAAATCAATAACAAGTTTAGTAAATCTTCATTTCAAAAAGCTAGTACGTACTACAAAATTTAATATTATGAAAAGTTATTCAATCTAACTGAATCCAAGAAAAATCTTTGACATACCTAGCTTCAAAAGAGACCTGTCAAAAAAAAAAAAAAACAAGATATAATTGTTAATTGCATTACATACTAACATTATTATATGTATATATATATATATATATATTATGTTTTGAATTAATTCAGTAGAAAGTAGGTTATATTTAGTTATAATTAGGTATACAAGCATTTATAGGATTATTGTATGCATTTACATACATTATAGAATTTTAAATATAATTTTTATATATTTATAATTATGATTTAATGACTAAGGAAGGATTCACATTTGTTTATGTAGGTATAAAATAATTGGGAACATGTATACACAAAATTGAAGAATGAACCATGGAGTGATATATAAAGCCCATCCAACACAAAGCAAAGGCCCATTTAACATTACAAAACCCAAAATTTGGTCTAGCCCAAAACTAGTTGTGCATTTAAATGAAGCAATAGAGAATGGCAAAATTGAAAATAGAAGCCAACATGGATCGACTAGAAATTGTCGAGACGGTGGCAAAATAGGTAATTACAAACAAGCATTGGTGCAGAATTGTGGCGCATAATGAAGCAGGGGCAGAATTGTAAATAGTGAATGGTAATTAATGCTTAAAAGAATGGGCACGATTGGAGGAGATGAGAAATTCGATGCGCGTGAAGACAATAGAATGGCAAGAACCATAAATTGCATGAAAAAGGCATGGGCATGACTAGGATTTTGCAATGGCAGAATGTGTAAAAAAAAGAGGCAAGGGTATGACAGGAAACAAAGCATGAGCTGAAATTCGATAGACAAATACAAATACAATACAATACACAAAGCCAAAGAAAAAAAAGTTGAAAACTGTGTGCGATTAGGTGTTTAATTAAAGTATTGAGTTTGTGTCTAATTAGGTTTTCTACGGGTCAAAAATTTATAAATAGACCCCCGTAGTAGTATTTTTCATTATTCTCATTATTCAATTGAGAGTTTCATATTTTAGTCAAGAGTTTCGTTAGTGTTTGGTGAGCAAAGGGGAAGAGAAAGCAAAACAAGGAGAAGAAGTGAAGAACATGATCGATCTTCTAGTATGCTTTTCTATTTGTTCAACTCTTTGATTTTTGATTTCTTTACTATGTTTGGCTAAGTTCTCTTAATTTCTAGGATATAATTTAAATTATATGACCCTTTGATTTTTTTTCTGATTAATCTATTTTCGAGGTATTATTTTATACCCTGTATTCTTAATGTTCTTTATTGATTGGCTACCTATAAAATGATTGTTGAACTAAATCGAGAGAGATGTTTAACAATTGGATAATCAAAGTATAGACCTGGAGGAATTAATTGACTGCGAGGTTATTGATTCTATAGGAGGTTGCTCGTGATTACTATGTTTATTGCATTGGTTTGTTAACAGTACACCTTGAGAGGGGGTATTAGGGAAGAAACTGATAAGATCAAGGTACCTCGAGAGGGGGTTTTGATTACTAATGCTATAACTTACAGGAACAAAATTTAGCTTAATTGAAATAAAGATTAAATATGAATACATGATATATTACTTTCCTAGAATCTTAATTAACACAGTTTTAAAATCAACAATTGTTTACATTCTGTTTGATTATTGTTTAGAGTATTGAAACCTCGATTTGATGCCTTACTAAAGTTAAAATTGAAATTATATTGGGATTTAGGATTATTAACCACATACCATTCCCTGTGGATGATATCCGATATTTACTGTGTATTGCTATTGCGACCCTGTACACTAGCAGTGATCCCAACAATAATTAATAAACATTACATGATATATAATAATAATTATTTTTAGCAATAAAAGTTTATAAATATAATTCAAAACTTGTTATTAGGATTTTAAAAAGTTTGACAACATCTCCTTTGTTTTATTGCAACTAGAAAAAATAAGTACCTGTTAAAATACGTCAAAACCTAATTCAAAGTTTACCTTATCTTTGTCTATATTAATTTGACAAAATATTTACACCACCCTATGGTGGTTCCTAAAGCATCGCTCGAGTTTTTTGCATCATCTATTTTTTTTTTGTGTAATTCAACACTTGGATTAATGACATTGTTCGCCCAAACTCTTCAGCAATCCTTTCCAAGAGGCGCATTGCGAACTCTTGTTGTATAATCTGTTGATGAAAATTTTCCTTTAGCGACAAAAACTTCATCTTCAATATCTTTTGGGTACCAATGTAATAACAAGCAATCATTGTTTTCTTTTTGAAGACACGTGTTTCCTCAAGTTTTACTTCCTTGTTGTGACTATATCAATTTAAACAACCAATAAAAAAATAAAGATACTAGTTAAATAATGTACCTCTCGTTGAATAATATAATGTATTGGTCAACCTTCAAGAAATTAGGGTAAAAAAGGAACAACTCTACTAATTAATGTATCTCTCGTAGATTCACAACTAAAGTATTATGCCCAAAGGGTGGATCACCCTTTAGCCATGGTGGGATAAGAAGATCACAAAGTTACCACTATTGCCAACTTCATGGTGATAAAAGATGATTCTGTTTGGAAGATTACTACTTAATGACCTAAGGGTAGTAGTTTTCACCTACCATCTTGCTCTCAAGTTCCCAATAGAGTGGGAGGTGGTTATGGTCTAAGTAAACTAATGGGAGAAGGGAAATGTTACTGATGACTCTCAAAGGAAGGAGACCCTCTAAAGCTCGTGACCACTAATAAAGAGGATAACTCATGTAAGTAAAGGGGTTCTTTGAGAATAACCTTGACCCTAAATGCGATGCCTTTGGCATGGTAGCTCAAGATGAGTGGAAGAAGGTTGCAACAATCAGGGACCCCACAAAGAAGGTCAAGATTGGAGCATCACTTAGGGCAACCTAGAATAATATGTCATCCATTTTCTATAAAAATTTTGTGACATACTTTCTTAGAACCACACATATGCTCAGTATCTGATTAGTTGTGATTATCCACCAACTCAATGTTATTTTGGCCATGATTGCAATAAGGTAGGCATTAAGGGAGCTTAAGCCATGGGGAAAGAGGTGGACAAGCTCTTGCAAGCTATGTTCAAGAAGTCACCTATCCTGATGGGCTTGCCAAAGTAGGGATGGTGAAGAAAACTAATGGGAAGTTGAAGACATTTGACAACTTCATTGACTTAAATGAGGCATGCTCTAAGAATAGCTTTCTCCTTCCTCAAATAGACTAGCTCATAGATGCGACAGTTAGACACAAACTTCTTAGTTTTATGGATGTGTTTTCCAAGTATAACTAGATCATGATGCAACATGAGGATGAAACGAAAACTTTGTTTATCCTCGATGAATGGCTATATACTAATGACTAGTAAACCAAGTATTTAACAACAACACTGACATTAATATGGAGGTTTATGTGTATTATATGCCCATCATCAAAAACACCTCCTCATCTGCTCACGACCTAAGAGATGTATTTCAAGTCATCTGTGATGAAAAAATGAGTTTGAACTCGAGTGAGTGTACATTAATTGGGTGTTATAGTTGGAAAGTTCTTGGGTTTCATGGCTAACCAAAGATTAATTGATCCAAATCTCAACAAAATAAAGGAAATCTTAGATTAAAATGCTTCAAAAACCTTGAAAGAGGTATAGAAACTGACTGAGTGTATAACAACACTAAACAAATTTGTGTCTTGTTTAGCTAATAGGTTTCAACCGCTCCCCAAAGTGATCAAGAGGGCGCCTATCATTTGCGATGAGAAATATGAGAAAGCTTTCTAATAGCTCAAAGATTACCTCACCTCGTCTTTGCTTCTCTCCAAGCCTTCACTTAGGGACTTTTTTTTCTTTATTTTTCCATTTCTAATGTAGTCATTAACTTAGCCTTTGTTAGATAGGAAAATGGACAATGAACACCATTATGTTACATAAGTAGATCTCTGCTTGGTGCATAAGCTCAACACTTAGATATGAAGCTCATTGTTGCCCTTGTTACCTCAACCTGAAAAACTCAAACATACTTTAATTTAAAAGATAGATGAATAAAAGAAGTCATGAAACTCGTGAAACTAACAAGAAACGAACATGACATTATTTTCCAATTAAGGCATTATCTTGTGCACGCAATATAGAGTAGCGCATTGCACCAATAGCTGCAATGTAATAATTGATAAAATAAATTAATAAATAAATAAATTCATTTATTTTATTGGGATAAAGATTCAAAAAAAAAAGAAAAATATATACATACATACATACATACATACACACACACACACACACACACACACACACACACACATATATATATATATGAGAAATAATGTATATACACACATATACGTGCGTATATTGGTTAATAATAAAATAAAATAAATAAATAATTAAAAAATACTATCTAAATTTTATTAACTAGTAAAAGATTTAATAAATTAAATTTTGGTACACAAAACACAAAATAAAAATCAGAAATTAAGTAGAAAAATGATGTAAAGTATGCATATTTAAGTGTATAAGGAGTGTATATTGTATATATTAGAAATTGTATACAAAAAGGGGTCCCAAACACTCACGAAATCCGAAAATGGGATTTGAGTAACCTCTCCACGCCATATGAGGATTAGAGGGTGAGAAATTTGGATCAAGATCAAACATCACTAAGATAACAACAAGGAATCCAACATAAACTCAAACACCTACTCATACCTTATCCATACTAACCTTTCCCTATCTTAATGTGGCCATCTTCCCTATTCCTTCTACTTAAAAAAAATTGACTCCCTCTATCTCTCATTAATTCTAGTCGTTCCACAAACCAAATAAAAAAATAATAAGTACACTCAACTACTTTTTCCAATTCCTTATCTAAAGAAATCACTACTTATCTTAAGATGGTAGCTCTCCTACCCCTTTTAGTTTATAAAACTGAGTCCCCTCTTATCTTTGGCCCCCCTAGTCAATTTCTTTCCCTCCTTGCAAGTTCTAGTCATCCAAGCCCTCAATCAAGAAGAAACCGCACAAAAAATTGAAGCGTAAACATTGATTCACAAGGTAATAGCTATACACCATTCTTTATTCTTCTTCCCTTCTTTTGTTTTTCTCTTTTCCTTTTAAGTTCTGATTTTGGTATTCTCCCCTCTTGCTGGGCGTCTCCTTGTTCCATCCATTGAAGAACATTACAAGAGGTTGATAGTGCACACATTATGCCATAACAATCCATTACCTAGGTAATATCCTACACTATCCTCCCTACTTTCTCTACCTTTTCTTTTCTTCTTCTTTCCACCCTTTGATGTGATCATTCTTTCTATCAAAAATTTTTGAAATACTTTCCAAATTCCATCATCAAAACAGAAATGTAAATCAGCCCAATGAAGAGCCAAGAACTCTCTTTTGAAGCACACATCATCAACGAGACGTTTTGGGCAACGGTAAAAAAAATATAATGATCTTATTCCTTTCTAATGGCCACTTTTTGATTTCCAGCAATTAATCTAATGATTTAGAAGGTTATAGGTTTATGGAAACATGAAAGGTAGAAGGAAATAACATCTACATGGGGAAAGGTATCAAATATGCATGTATGTTCATGAAACTAGTAACTATGCATGAAACATGTAGAGATTAACGATATATATGGTAAAGTGATGTTAATAAGGTGTTATTTGATGAAAAATCAGTGAGTAGGGTTGTTGAAAAATCATGAATATAGATGCACAAAATTTTGATTTTTAGGGCATGATGATAAAGCATACAAACAAGGCATGTATACATGATATAGTTAGGGTATAGGCATGTTTAAGTAACAATTGACTGTAATTGCAAATTTGATGAGAGTTTCATACATTTAGATGTCAAAAACCAGCAAGTAGGTTGTTGAAAAATGAGGATCTAAGTTACATATAATGTTAATATTGGAGGGTTATAAAATAGCACACTCATAAGAACCATGTGCATGAAATAATTAGGATACATGTATGTTTAAGAGATGGTTAAGCATGATCACTAATAGGGTGTTGTTTGATGCATATATGAATCAAAAAACAGCAAGGTAGTTTGTTGGAAATTGATGGTTAAACATGCTTAAGAGGCTAGAAATGGGTATAAGACTTTGATATACATCAAATCTTGAGGATATGCGTATAAGTCATGAAAATGACTATGATGGTCATGGCTGAATATTTAATGGCTTCAGAGGGTTTTAAAAAGGTTTTAAAAGTAATTAGATAGTGAGTGTTCATAATTAGAAAAAAGGTAAGTCAAGTCTAATTATTAAACAAAGGGAACAGTGTGCATCGAATGCACTAAAAAGGTGAATGGTGCACTGTTTGTCATGTTTGTTAAGAAATTAGTAAATTTATGATTTAAAAATTTTATATGATCTTCAATTACTAAAAATAATTACCTTTAATATTTTAGATAGAGAAGTCACGACATTCGAGTTGATAGTGTACGAAGAACAGAAGTTGAGGAAGTACACTGACAGGTGGAAGTGATTACCATGCTCTTTTGTATTATTTTAGTTTGAAATATGGAATATGATTGTATGCTTATTTGATTGAATACCTAGGAGCATGCTAGGGTATGATTATGTTATAATTATGATTGATTGATTTCATGCATGTATGATATGATGACTAATATATTTTATTTGTTGAATAACATGTGTTATAATTGTGTGCATATTGAGCTCATGTTTTCAAAATATTTTTTTTGGTTTTGTGTGGAAAGTAGAAGGCATTGAACATGCTAGAAACTTGATCTTGTTTAACACTTTAAGATCACTATAATCAAGAACTAAACTACGTACTAGCTTAGTGAGTCACAATTGATCACTGTGGGTGTTCTCAAATTATGAAATTGATATTATATTTGAAATGAAACACTGGGTTGGACCCTAGTTCTTGGACATTGGATGATGGCATGACCCCTCCTTGTCATTAGCATTGGGCGCTCGTTGTTTTGATGAGAACACCGAGGATGGTCCTTTCGGTTTGAATGTTAACTGAAAAACAATTGCATTGCTTGAAACGCCTAATATTTGATAAGTGTTTACATATTTTGTGTTTTGACTTTAATAATGCTTGAGATGTATTGTATATGATCCACTGAGCTCTTTGAGCTCACCCCTTTTCTAATTTTTCAGGTACCCAGTAGTTGAGCACTGCCATTGATGAGACGAAGTAGAGTGTAGTTAGTGGTAGATCTCCTTGATGAGGTTGTCCTAGTCATAAATTTATTATTATCTTTAGTTAGGCAAGTAGTCAAAGAATCTCCCTTTATTTCATTATTGAGTTGTTATTAAAAACGAGGCCATAGGGCCAGACGCTAGTTTTGATATTGTTGAGGTTAAATTGAACATATATGTTATATTGTGTATTTATCTATTAATCTATTTATTTATTCACTCATATGATTTTGTGAGATGTGACCTGGTGGGATTAGAAAAATTATTATTGATGTGTGAAACAAGTAATATCCCAGTTTTTGATGATGTCATGTGACAAAAATGAACATGTATGTGTATGTATCTCTAAGTATGAGATCAATATAGAAATTATGAATGTTTCAGGAGCCGGGATGTTACATGCAACATGCTACACTGCTTTAAAACTACTTTAAGTTTTCTTAGAGCAACACACTACACAATCACAATCTAGTGCATTGTTCTATTATTTTCTAAATGAAAATGTCTTCAGTTGTTTTTATTTTGTGCATGCCCTTGGGCTAGATTTTTAGGTATCAAATGGAGGATTCCATAAGATATTTATGACTCAAAACATGCACAAAGATATGAGTTAAAAGTTTGTTTTGTTATGAAAAAGACACACTAAAAATTGACACTTGTATCTATGTAGGTTGATCAAAACCTCACCAAGGGAACATTAGCTTTGAACTTTCACCAATAATCTTTTGATGCGTAACAAGTTGGTTTGTTAATTCATTCTATTTCCTCGCTAACTAAGCACACACATATGATGATTATGATAATATGACCTCAAAGGATGCTCATAGTATCCAATTCCATACATATTTGCTTGTGTATTGTACAAATGTGTTTTTTTTTTATGAATGTAATGTGAATTACATGCCCATTAATGATGGAATGTTAAACTTAATACAAAAAACCATGGTAGGAAAAAGGTTTAGATTATGATTTGTTGTGGTATGCTGAAGTTATAATGTACTGTCTTATGGACTTGTTCTTAATATATCCAATGATGCCATAGAATATAATGTATTACTTAGATACACATGATTGAGATTGATATAATGAATAGAGTAGATGTTCATTGATCAATATATTGCTTAATGCACTATCATTGACCACAAGTAATAAACCATTTTAAGAAAATAATTAACATCTGGGACAACCATCTTAGGGTGTTGTTGGTGGTTCATCGAGGTTTTTTGATTTTAAAACCTTTTGCATTGACCATTGTATGTGGTTTGAGATGATCAACCAAAAAACATGGTTGATCATTTGTTCCATAAATATTTTGATCACTTGTATGATAGTGTAGTTGACCACTCTCTTAGTGGTTGCAATTATCTATAGACTACTTTAAGGATTGCCTAACCTATCTAGCATTCGACTAAAAGCAAAAAATTGTTTGAAACACTTAATATATCGAAGTATTTGCATAATTTTTGTGTGTTCATGTTTGATTGGTCGGTAGATAGACTACCTGAGCTCATAGAGTTCACTCCCTTCCCTATTTGAAATGTAGTTACCTTTTGACATGGGGAAAAGGAGCCACTTTTTGTCCTTTTGTTTCTTTTCTTTCCTATATTTTCGACTTAATCATATTTTGGAAAAAATTTTTGGATGAACAAAAGTTGTTTTTATGCCCCTAAAGGAAAATGCCTAATGTGATTATGAATGGGCCCACGGTTGATTGGCCATATATTGAGGAAATGAATCTATGTATTTTGGATACACTAAATATGAATGATTTTTTGGATGATTCAAAACTACATACCAATGAACTATGTCTTGAAAATAAAAGAAAGGTTTTTAAGAAATAAACTATTGTTTACAATATCTTGCTGCCATGAAATGTTTTTAAACAAACTAATAAGTGGTTTTCAGTAATTCATTTTAATTAAGTTACATACACTTAGCCTTTTGTTGATTTTCACTTTCGAAGTGTCAAGAAAATTTAGTTGACTTAGCCTTTTTTGCAAATAGGCACAAGAGCTTCTTCATGAAAATAATTAGAGTAGATCTATCTACTTAGACACCAAAGAATTCTACACTTTTTAAAGTATTCTTTTTGATGATAGTCTTGGTAGATGGTTTTGTTCGGATCATAGTGTTTTTGGATCTTATTGATATTCATCTTAGCAATAATTTGAGTTGATGGTTCCACTTAGACCTTGACCATAAGGTACTCTAGATCTTGTTGATATTTTCCTTAGTAATAATCTGAGCGTATTCCATGATAATCTAGATCTTATTGATCTTATTCCTAGGATTAATTAG
The DNA here is from genome assembly GCA_030144865.1 of Tinospora cordifolia. Classification (NCBI taxonomy): domain Eukaryota; kingdom Viridiplantae; phylum Streptophyta; class Magnoliopsida; order Ranunculales; family Menispermaceae; genus Tinospora; species Tinospora cordifolia. The sequence continues at coordinate 6,541 of JAJIYU010006143.1, read as the reverse complement.
AACAAATAGTACTACTTGGACCCTAAGGTACCTAATCTTATTGATATTTTTAGCAATAGTCTAAGCAAATGGTTCTACTAAGACCCTAGGGTATAATCTAAGTAGACATGTTGATGAGAGCCTTTTACGTCTTTTTTTTGCTTTGATCTACTTAACAGCTTCAATGTACTTTTCAACTCGATTTAGCGACTCCTGACTTGTATTAGCTTTTTTCTTAGCTAAGGAAAAATGCAAATTTTCACGTCTTAATTTAGATTGGAAAGTTGTGGTTGTAATCTTTTAGTTGCAATCATTAACTTCTACCATTGCTACTTAAAAATGATTCTTGTAAACTACGAGGGACTCACTAGGTTTCTATGAAAGGGTGAGGAGGCATCTACTTTCTTCTTTCCTTTTCTCATTTATTAGAATTGCACCGTAACATTATGTGCTGGTTTGCAGAAGGAAGAGATGGATCTTGGGGCCAGGTTCCAATACAACTTTCTAACAGGCTTGAACATGATTTGAAACCCTTTGCACATGGTTGCATCATTGTAGTTTTTGGATCAACATCCATGCTTGTGGTAGTTTTCAATATACTTCCTCGATTTAGTTGTTCCCTCATACACTTTTCCAAAATATGTTTTAATGCCTTTGGGAGGTGGCTTGTGTTTGATTTCTTATGTAAAGGGTGATCGAATCTCAATATATCCATCTCAAGGATGAGAAGGGAAGTTTTGAGGTACATAATTGGGCTGATGAGGTATAAGACGACCTTTCTAGTAAACCCAGGGCTATGGTATTCCCAGTGATTGCTCATGTTTGTTGGAATAACTCCTCCCTGTGACCATGGGTCATTGGTTTCAAAATTAATCGTGCTGATAGGACTGTGACTCCATTATGTTTTGCCCCTTTTTCCCATTCAACACATTCTTGAGGTCATTCGTGTGAAGAGACTTTAATAGAGGATGCTTATATTGTACTAAATTTGCTTGCTTAAGTATAGAATCGACACTTGGATACGTAGGTTGCCTCCAACTGTTACAACATTCTATTGCTACTAAGAGAAAGGTTGGCATTAGAAGCTAAATTTTTTTGTTGTTCTATCTTCATCTGCGACATCCCTCCTATAGTTCTTTCTATTACATTAATCCATACAGATTTCTGCACTAAGTTCCTTCTTAGTTGGTGTTCATCCCCAGCAAGGGTGAAGGGCTTATAGTGAGGACATTAGCTTTTCAATAGCAGATGCATCAATAGTGTCCATGTCGATCTCTACCATTTTTTTTTATAGAAATAGAGGAATTTTCTAAAGTGTCATCCCCATATACAACACCAATTACTAATGCAAAATTTAACCAACAACAAACAAAATAAGAAAATATAAGCAAAGGCGAGATTAACATTGAATTCAATGGGGACAAAATGAAGAAAATACCCTCTTTACTACTACCATAATCATTCTGTAGAGAACAATGGAGATCAGAAGGGTTGAGAAAATTTGATTTACTATGGTAGGGGTATTTATAAGTGTGAGTATGCTCAAGTTTCCTAATTTTATTATAACATATATTGATAGTTGTTTTTTTTAATTGAATTCTATACTAGGATAGTTTCCTTTTAATAAAAGGAAACAAAATCTTGAAAATAATGTTAATCTTTGTTGAAGTAGGTTTTGGATGAATTAGGTGAATCTTGTTTATGTTGGATATCAATCCCCGATTCTTCAACTAATTAAACTCATGAAATTCTATCCTTGAGGTCATCTTTAATGTTGTTAGAGGTGCTTACGTTAGGGATGAACACAATTAGTTTTTTAATTTAGATCATGACGTGTGCTCGTACATTACTTCATCATGTCTTTGGACTCATCCTTTCAAACGTGTCCTTTGATGTGTCTGGACTTATGCTTGTTTAGGTTTGTTGTAACTCTTGAGGTTCTTAATAAAATTGTGCTTGAACCCTTTTGCTAAATTTCTAAGTAAATGATACTAGGGGTGGTCATACGTCGGGTTTGATCTCCGATCCACTCGACCCGCCAAAATCGGGCGGCATGTAACACCTCGCCTCCCAAGCCTCATCGTCCACGTCATTTGACGGTCTAATCTTTTTTGATCAATAATCTTGGGCTATCTGGGAGACAGGCCCATGCTACATTTTCTTCTTCTTAGACCAAAATCCATGAGGGTTCCTATATACATTAGTGTATGTATAAAATAACATCATAATAAATAAGATCCTTCATTTATTTATTCAAAAATTCTGAGTACAATGATCAATTATAGTGAAAATAAATTCAAAATTGAAAAACACAATTTCGCTTGGGGCCCACGTGCCCTACAATGAAATAAATAACAAGGACAAATAATTTTCTACGTTGGCAGATAGTTAATTTCTTGAAATGTGAAAAATAGGGGGGTGAGCTAAAAATCCCAGTGAATTATTCCATCTATTTAATTCATTATTTCAACCAAATAATACAAGCATATCAAACACTTTTAGGGATTAATTCGATTCAAACAATATATTATTTCAGTCAAAATTTAGACCGAACGGGAATAACCTTTGTGCTCCAGATTTAGGGAGAGAGATCAATTCTGAAACTCAAACCTATCTCTAATGGGATCATTCCTGAAACCCGTTCTATTCTGGTGTCAGTATTGACAACCAGTTCGAATTCTACATGGAACACAAAAGTCCCCCCGTATTGGTATGTGGTTGAAATCTTATTTAATCTTCTTTTTGTGTGCAAGAGCATAGTAAATAGATATTCCAACAGTATTTAAATATTCCAATCGTATATCATCACATGCACGAACATTGACTTTCGATTTCTGATGTAGAAGATCGTACAAGACGCAACTATAGAGCATACTTTCTTGGTCATAAACAATATATTGACGCATGATAAATAATAACTTTAACAGTATAACATTCATATTGACTTTCGATTTCTGATATAGAAGATTGTACAAGACGCAACTACAGAGCATACTCTCTTGGTTATAAGCAATATAATAATTGAATGACATAAATATAAAAGACAGGAATGAAATCAAACTAATAAAACAAGCAAATATTATTTAAATCAAAATAATAAATTAAAATAAAGGAAAAGAAATTCACCTCGAGATCGTTTTCTAACTTATGTAGCACTTCGTTGCTACTACTTCACAAGCTATTTAGAATAACTCAAGAAAGGAAGAACAAGGATTGAGGTTGCCAAGAAGGAGGTAAAGAGAGAGCAAAGAGAATTTCAATTCTTGCTTTGAGATGAATGAAATGGGTAGAGTAAGGAGGTTTATATAGAGTCATTTTTCAACTAGTTTTGTCTATTTTTTCAATGTGGGACTATCATTTTTTATATTTGAAATGGGTAGAGTAGGGAAGTTTATATAGAGTCATTTTTCAATTAGTTTTGTCTATTTTTCTAATGTGGGACTATAACAATATTATATTCATGAATACATTTCCTTTACACATATACTCTTCTATATAATATATGCATATCTTAATATCATACTAAATAAAATATTATATTCATGAATGCATTTCCTTTACTCATATACTTTTCTATATATATTCATATCACATTAAATAAAATATTATTTTCATAAATGCATCTAATTAATACTTTACATACATACTTTTCTACATTAATATCATACTAAGTATATTATTCAAAATATTATTTTCTTATTTAAATATAGAAGAGTATATTTACCCAACAATTCGTTATGTCTAATATTAATTAATGCATATCCCTATATACTTCTATGCCAATTAATTAATTGCATATCAATGACAAATATATATACACGTATATGCACCAATAAAATGTCACATACTTAGGTAGTAATTAATATATATGCATGTGTCTATACCAATTACTCAATTAAATGACATATGCATACATATATATACAAAAAATAGTCAGGGTATTACACGGCATCATATATAACCCTATGCCACCCGACTTGTATATAGGGGGTTGAAAACCTGACCCTATCTTAAAGAGGGTTGGGTTATCGGGTTGTCAGGTCAACCCGACTTAAGTCTCGATTGTAGAGAAACTCGAGCGAAGGTGCATCAAACCAAAGCTTGGCTTGCCAAACCTCCATGGCCGATTCTTCCCTAGCAAAATCAAAATGTCGACAAACATCAAACTCGTAGTCAAAATCGATTTCCTATTCCATCTCCTCCACAAATCCTCAATCATCCATTTTCTCCATCAAGTTTTGGAACTAGGATTTTACAAGGGTTTTGGTAGACACAGCGTACAAACATTACTATCTCTCACTGCAATGGCAGTTCTTCACTCATAAAACACTAAAAAAACCCCCCAAAAAAAGAAAAAAGAAAAATTCCATCAAAGCTAAAACCCTTCTAGGGTTCATTCGATCAATTGCTCACAATATTGAAGGTTCTTTTAGCTCTTTATCTTCATATTATCACTTGCAAATGAAATCCACCGCAAAATTACCCTCAAGTTTCAGCTATGGAGGAGATCACAGATTGCCTGTTCTTCGATTCTTTGACTCTCTAAAACGTTCGAATGTGATAAACCCCATTTTTGCAACATAATGTTCTTTTGCTTGGAATCTAGTTGGGAAAGGGTGAGTCCAATGACCAGAGCTGACGTAGAAGCCACCAAGGTCGTCGAAACTGAGACTACATAAGAAGTTGATTCGAAAGCATCTTCAGCCATCGGGCTAATGAATCCCAAACCAATCATAAACCCAAAATAGAAGAAGAAGATGATGATGAAAGAAAATACCATTAATGATTAAACCCTAAATCTTTGGCTAATGTCTTTGACACAATGAACGCACACACATAGGGGAGGGGGGAACCCCACACTTTGACGCTAAAAAAATGGGCATCTAGGTGAGATTATTAACACGGAAAAATCCACTCACACACTCGATGTGGGACAAACCCACAGATCTTTTTTGCTTTAACACAATGAACGCACACACATAGGGGAGGGGGGAACGCCACACTAGATGCTCAAAAAATGGGGTCTAGGTGGGATTATTAACACGGGGAAACCCACTCACACACCCGATGTGAGTGGCTAATGTAGCACCCTGAAATCTTTTCATAGTGAACGACGTAGATTTTGTTGAACACAAATCTTAGGAGAGAGAAAGGCAAGAAAGAAAAGAATAGTTTGTTTTTAGAGCACCCAGGTTTCGCTAATCTCATCATCTTAGTGTAGCGATCTTGTTGATCTTAGTACGAAAAGGCCAAACAGAACAAAAAGGAAAGGGAAATGATGGTATAGTGATTGGATTGGGCCTCATGCGATGGGGGTGAGGGTTGATTTGGAAAACCTAAGCACGACCTGTAATTTTTGGGTTCTTCTCTCTTAAGGTGTCCCCAGTGCATTGGGTTTATTATATCATCCACATCATCAACTCTACCATCTACATCATCAACTTATTAAACTCTCACTCATTAAACTTTCACTCACAATGCTACAAATTTATTAGATTGTATTATATGGGTACCACAATCACATTAATTCATTAAATACACTAATTATAATATTTTATTTATATAATAATTTTTTTTAAAAGCACCTATTATTCACATTTAAATTAAAAATATACATAATTATTTAAATTTATATAAAAGAATTATATTTTTAATAATTATTTATTTAAAAAATGTATTTTTAAAATAATTATTTAAAATATTATTTTTTAAATATCACTAAGTGTTATTTTAAATAATTATTTAAAAATATTTTCAAGATTTTTTAAAAAATTGTTCATTTATTTTAAAATTATATATATTATTTATTTTTTTTAAAAAATAATTTATTTATATTTATATATTATTCAAAAATAAAATTTATTCATTTTATAAAATTATTTTAATTTTTAAAAAAATATTACTAAAGTTAATATATATATATTGAAAAAATATATTATTTAACTTAAAATAATTCTAGTTTTATTTTAACTTATGATAATTTTTGAATATATATATGCAAGCTACAATGCCCTGTTTAATTGTTTAAAAAAAACTTATTTATCACCGAGCATTTAGTGATGTCAGGCGCCCTGCAACAGGGCACTCGACACCAACGCGGTTTAATGAGCGCCAGATCGGCGCCCATTAAACCGCTTTGGGGACACCCTTAGACCCAGTGGACCTAACTTTTTCTAGATACCCAACCCGATTCGACCCATTTTGGTCAGGTTGGGTCGGGTCGGGTTTTAGGGTGGAATGCTCACCCTTAGATGATACAACAAAGTTTATGATAATGTATAAGATAAACACCAAGGTGCTTAAGAGAAGGTAATGTTAGAAATAAAGCATAAAGTATTTCATATGTCATGTGTATTGTTTGTAACATGATCCATTCTTTTATTAAAGTAATATCCTTTTTTTGGGTATTATCCAATTAATGTATGTATTCATCGTTTTAAAATTTTACACAAAGATGAAAAATTTTACAAGATCATGTACATGGTTTAACAAATAAAACATTATTTAATACAAGATAGTAAAGCCATTTGGAAAGTGTGGAGGCTTTGAGATATCAAGCTCA